>CAUYQV010097543.1:0-26807 GCA_963574575.1 Galagoides demidoff
CTGGGACCACAGGCGCCCGCCACAACGCCTGGCCATTTTTTGGTTGCAGCCATCATTGTTGTTTGGCAGGCCCGGGCTGGGGATTCGAACCCACCACCTTAGGTGTACGTGGCTGGCGCCCTAGCCGATTGAGCCACAGGCACTGAGCCTGCTACAACTTTTCATGACAAAAGGGACAGTCTCTGAAGTGTGATATGGTCACATTATTGAGACAGGAAAATGAAACCACAAGAAAACATGTGGGCGGCGCCTGTGGCTCAGTGGGTAGGGCGCCAGCCCCAAATACCAAGGGTGGCAGGTTTGAGCCCAGCCTTGGCCAAATTGCAACAAAATAGCTGGGCATTGTGGCAGGCGCCTGTAGTCCCAGGAGGCTGAGGAAGAGACTCGCCTAAGCCCAAGAGTTGGAGGTTGCTGTGTGATGCCATGGCACTCTACTGAGGGCAATAAAGTGAAACTGTCTCTACCAAAACAAAAAATAAAGAAAACATTTGTTGCACGTCACTGAGGCCCAGTAGCAAAGCTGTCATCTGAACCTTGAAGGCCACTTCCCACAGACTCACCCTGCTTAGATGAGAGAGGTCAAGAACAGAAGCACTGGAAACAGCTTTGGCTTCTACCTCTCTGGTCTTGATTACGTTGCCTGAGCTGTCTCTAAGCAGGGTGGTCTAGGAGGCAGGCCCCAGCCCTGCCTTGGACCAATGATTGCTGTCATCAGAAAAGCAGAGCTCATTCCCACCCCACAGTCTTCTTTTCTGAGGATTACGTGAGGTCATTGATGTGAACGTGCTTGGTGAACTGTTTAGATGTGGTCTGGAGTTCTAGCCTCCAGGTCTAGTTGGGCCTATTGTAGACCATACCTGCCCCCTTCAGAGTCAAGAGCAGTGTATATGCTCCTCTTCTGTGGTCACATTATCGAGACAGGAAAGGAAAGCACAAGAAAACATTTTGGGCCACGCCTTTCTTCTGTGCCAGGGAAAGTTTCCTCTCTCTTGAGTCTGACTTTGGGTAAGGATAGGTCCAGACCTATGGAGAGTTGGTGACCGCTCTATGGAGTAGTTTCAGAGGTGCCAGGAAAGGCACCATAATATCCTGATTGTTTAGAATTCCACCATCCAAAAGAACCATCAGTACCTGCCACAATGTCTGGCTAATTATTCTATTTTTAGTAGAGACAAGGTCTCACTCTTGCTGAGGCTAGTCATGAATTTCTGAGCTTAAGTGATCCTACTGCCTCAGCCTCCCAGATTGCCAAGATTACAGGTGTGAGCTACCACACTCAACCTTTTTTTTTTTTTTTTTTTTTGCAGTTTTTGGCCAGGGCTGGGTTTGAACCCACCACCTCTGGCATATGTGACTGGCACCACCCCCAACCTTTTTCCTTTTTTCTGAGACAAGGTCTTGCCACCATACTGGGTAGAGTACAGTGGCCTCATAGCTCACTGCAACATCAAGCTCCTAGGCACAAACAATTCTGCTACACCTTTCCTAAGAGCTGGGGTTACAGGTGTACACCACCATGATTGGCCCACTTCCCATTTTTGTAGAGATGGGGTTCTTGCTCCTAGCCTCAAGCAATCCTCCCACCTCAGACTCCCTGGTAACTGAAGACCACACCCACAATGCTGCACCCTCCCTTACAGCTGAGACTACAGGTACACACCACCATGCCTGGTTACTTTTAGTTGAGATGGAGTCTCACTCTTGCTCAGGATGGTCTCAAACTTCTAAGCTTAAGGAATCCACCCATCTTGAACTCCCACTGCTCTCTGTGCCTGTTTTTGAGATTACAACCCCTATCTTACAGGCCTTTTGTAGAAACCAGATGAGTAAAGCTGTTTTGTCACCCTCAGTAGAGGGCCATGGTGTCACAGCAACCTCAAACTCCTGAGCTTTTTTTTGCGGTTTTTGGCTGGGTCTGGGTTTGAACCCACCACCTCCAGCATATGGGGCCAGTGACCTACTCCTTGAGCCACAGGTGTCACCCAAACTCCTGGGCTTAAGTGATTCTCTTGCCTCAGCCTCCCAAGTAGCTGGGACTACAGGTGTCTGCCACAATACCTGGGTGTTTTTTTGTTGCACTTGTCATCGTTGAGCTGGCCCAGGAGGGGTTACGAACCTGCCAGCCTGGGTGTATGTGGCTGGCAAAGTAACAAGGGCGCTATAGGAGCTGAGCCAAGTGAAGCTGATTTTTTGGTCTGAGATACAGCCCAGGTGGTAGCTGCCCTGTTCTGAGCAAATAGGTGAAGGCTCATGTGCTATCAAATTCTGATTCCTCTGGGGCAGCAAGGCCTACTCCTTACAGAGGCTTTGAAGGAAGCCTGGGCTCAGGCTCTATGGAAGACCTTTATGACATTTGTTACCTCAGCAGTCTCTAGTGCTACCTTGTCAGGCAAAGCAGGGCATTTCATATGCCTGTTTTATAGAGCAATTACCTAACCCTAAACATACCAGGACTGGTATGTTTACCAGTGGTTCTTACCTTTCCCAGCTCATCCTCAGAACAATGACCATCTGGTGGCCTTGTGTCCATCTCAGGGCCTAGGACACAAAAGCTGATAAACCAGCTGAAGGATTGCTCACCTCCACTAGCCTATTTAGCTTTGAGGACAGACATGCTTGGGCAGTGAAGTGACCCCTCCTATACAACAGTTAATAGCCTGCCTCAGGGATTAATGTGGGTTTCCATTTAGGCCAACTCTCAGCAACCTAGCAGAAAACAGTCTGGCAAGGCTGCCTGTCATCTTTTTTCTTGAGACAGAGCCTCAAACTGTAGCCCTGGGTAGAGTGCCGTGACACCACAGCTCACAGCAACCTCCAACTTCTAGGCTCAAGCACGTCTCCTGCCTTCGCCTCCCAAGTAGCTGGGACTCCAGGTGCCCGCCACAACACCTGGCTGTCTTTTGGTTGCAGCAATTGTTGTTTGGCAGGCCTGGGCTGGATTCAAACCTGCCAGCTCAGGTGTATACAGCTGGCGCCTTAGCTGCTTGAGCCACAGGCGCCGAGCCATCTTTTTTTTTATTTTATTCTATTTCTGTCATCTTACCATAGCTTGATGCCTCATGGGACTGAACCCCATCTCTCCTGGGGACTATGTGTTCTCAGTTCAATCTGTCAAGAGCTGGGAATCTGAGGAATCTCGGGCCCTTGTTCCTTCACCAGGAACCATCTAACACCCTGGCCCTCTTGCCTAAGTGCCAGAGGGTCTAGCATCTAGCTCTGACAAATTAGCTAATAAGCAATGGAAGGTAGCCAGCTGCTTTAGGCTGGGGGAAGAGGGAGGTCATGTACTCTGAGCCTGGCTCATAGCTGCAGGCTTCTCCAAGACTGGGTCCCTGGGGGAGAACCCAGAGGTAAGGACAGAGTCTTAGTCCTACTCCAGCTGCTGACTTTCTGGGTGTTCTTGCCGACATGATCTGTGTCAGGCTTTAGCTTCTTCGGCAATCTATGGGGCTGGATGACTTCATTACAGTCCAACCCTGTACAAGATGCCTCAGGATTCTGGGATCTCAGTCCTCCTTGCCCACCTGCTTTCCTGCCTCCACAGGGCAGGTGGTGAGAGAACAGGGACAGAAAGGCTGAGACCCATGTGCAAGCAAAGCCCTGGCTTGTCCTTTCCTCCTTGGGACCCCTAGTTCAGGGAGAAAATGAGACTTCAAAGAGTAAAAGTATCCTGGGTGGCGCCTGTGCTCAGTGGGTAGGGCGCTGGCCCCATATACTGAGGGTGGGAGGTTCAAACCCCTTCCCAGCCAAATTGCAACAACAACAAAAAATAGCCGGGTGTTGTGGCAAGGCGCCTGTAGTCACAGGTACTCAGGAGGCTGAGGCAAGAGAATCACCTAAGCCCAGGAGTTGGAGGTTGCTGTGAGCTATGATATCACAGCACTCTACCAAGGGCGATAAAGTGAGACTCCATCTCTAAAGAAAACAAAAACAACAAAAAACAACAAAAATAGAGCAGATGTGCTTGCTTTGGCAGCACATACACTAAAATTGGAACAATACAGAGATTAGCATGGCCCCTGCGCAAGGATGACATGCAAATTCATGAAGTGTTCCATATTTTTAAATAGAGAAATGAGAAAAAAAAAAAAGCAGACACTGTTCTGTTTGCCCTGTAGCCTAAAACCTACCTCTGCTGAGTCAGGCCCTACCCCACCCAGCTCAGTAACACTTCCTCTTCTGGGTGTGACTGTGGAAGGGGTAACTGTCTGACTTGCTCTCACTAGGCTGGGACTTTAGAGAGGTGGGTTTCCTATCTTTAAAATGTAATCAACTAAATCCACAGCATCTAAGATTCCCAAGTTCCTCATTTAAGTCTTCAGAGATGTTGGGTGGTGATTGTGGTTCAGTGGGTAGGGCGCCGGCCCCATATACCAAGGGTGGCGGGTTCAAACCTGGCCCTGGCCAAACTGCAACAACAAAAATAGCCAGGCATTGTGGCGGGCACCTGGAGTCCCAATTACATGGGGAGGCTGAGGCAAGAGAATTGCTTAAGCCCAAGAGTTGGAGGTTGCTGTGAGCTGTGACACCACAGCACTCTATGGAGGGCAATAAAGTGAGACTCTCTACAAAAAAAAAAAAAATCTTCTGAGATGTGCAGGACATGAAGGGCAAACAGGAGCACTCTCAATGTGAAGATAAACAGGCCTGGGGCCATATTGGAGGTTTAAAGGGTAGGAAAAGTGAGAGTAAATCTATTACTGTCTATCCTGCTGCCCCTGCACCAGCCACCTTAGTCCAGGGCCTGGGTTTGAAGAGAAATGGTCTAGAATAGATGACCTCCATGGGCCTCAGACTGAATGCTGGAGGTAGGTCATACCCCGGTTCATAGTTGGGTGGCTCCTCCCCTACCCACCAAGTGCCGAAAGGGCCCACTGGACCAAGACCTCTGGTAACAACTACAAGAGAGGGAGGAGACACCAAGGTTGAGCTTGCTTTATGGGGGACATGCAGGCTGGGCTGGGGGTGGGAGAAAACTTGGGCTAAGTATTTTTAAGGAACTAGGGGTTTGGGATCCTCCCATGCTGTTGAAGGGGGTCAGCTCCAACGGCACTGAGAGACAATGGGGAGATGAGGAAGGGGATGAGAATGTGAGGAAAGGGAGGTAGTGGGGAAAAGGAGTGAAGGGAAGAGGTGGGGAAGGAGGGAAGGAGGGAAAGAGGAAAGGGAAAGAGGAAAAGGGAAACAGGGCCTGGCTGGAGCTGGAGCCAAAGCCAGAGGTGATCAAGTCAGTAGCACAAGAGGATCAAAAGGGAGCCTCATGTGAACTGCAGGCAGCTGTGAGGGCCCGTTTCAGCTGCTCATAGGTTACGAACATCACCACATTCCAGGAACCCAAGCGGAGAAAGGAGGGCATGAACCTAAGGGAGAGAAAATACAGATCACTGTGGGTACTTCCATCTCCTGCTTCCCCTACTAGGCCAGGTATCCAATCCAACCCAATTGCTCTGTCCCAGAGAAGGGTGGTAAGACTCCATGAACTGGGCTTAACAGATGTGTGGCTATAAGCACTAATCTTCTGAGTTCCCACTTCAACATTTATAAATAGTGATAACACCAATTCTGGGAGGAAACAATTAAAAGGATGAATAAATGCTGGTGAAATAACAGGACCAGGATCAGAAATAGATTAACACTTGTTTGCTACTCATTTCTAGCTGGTTCTCTCTAACCTATGATAGGTATGGATAGCCAGAAGGCCTAGACTTGGATAGGGTGGATCAGAGGCTCACCCTTTGTAGAAGGCTCGGGGCCCCTCCTTCTGAAGCATGGTAAGGGCACAGTGGCCAGCACTGCTGTACTGGCCCAGGGCAGAGTTCATGTATCTCGTCTTGACCACGTCGACAGGGGAGGCAATGACAGTGGTGCAGAAGCCAGCCCCAAAAGCAGAAGTGAAGTGGCAAGGGAGGTCATCTGCCAAGGAGGAGCAGTTAACAAAGTCAAGTCTCCTCACCCACCATTCCAGAAGAGAAGAGAATTACTTAAGTAGCTAGGGGTTCCCATGACTTTAAAGACACTCCAGTTGGGACCTCTTCTGAGCACCTTAGAGTTATTTTGCCAATCTAGTACCATCTCAGTTCCTCAATGTGCAAAGTGGGAGCTCCATCCCAACTGGCTTCAGTATGCCAAGTAAGAGATATAATCTCACTCTCCAAGCAAAGGGCAAGTAGAATGAAAAGTTGTGGTCTTGGCTCGGCGACTGTGGCTCAATCGGCTAAGGCGCCAGCCACGTACACCTAAGATGGTGGGTTCGAATCCCCAGCCCGGGCCCGCCAAACAACAATGATGGCTGCAACCAAAAAATGGCCGGGCGTTGTGGCGGGCGCCTGTGGTCCCAGCTACTTGGGAGGCGGAGGCAGGAGACTCGCTTGAGCCCAGGAGTTGGTGGTTGCTATGAGCTGCGATGCCATGGCACTCTACCCAGGGGGACAGCTTGAGGCTCCATCTCAAAAAAAAAAAAAAAAGAAAATTTATGCTCCAGAGCCCACGAAAACCTGTTCTTGTTGAACGTAAACACCTTCTCTACCCAGCTTCCTTGGGTGGATCACTCCCTTGCTTCAAGCTTATCACCTCTCTTTTCATTGGCCATCAATTGCTTATAGATTTGCCCCATCTCTGAATATGAAAGGCTATTCCACTCTCATTTAATTGCAATTCTATCTGAATGCATTTTCATCCCTGTAGTCCCTTTTCTCTTTCTTTCACTTCCAGCACCAAGTGTTTTTCTCAGGGAGGCATTCTGGGGCTGGGACTTTGAAATACTTTAAATACAGCTTCCCTGCACTCATCTTGCCGGTAAGCAAACATGTGTGTGCTCTCCACAGTAAGAAGCCAGTTGCTGGATACAGAGACCTCCTCCCTCAGCCTCCCACTGGGTAGGGCCAGGGACCAAAACTTTTAGAACATATTTACCTGAAGAGAATGGAAACGGAGCCATAGTAGACCGCCCAGGAATTGAGAATACACTTGTTCATTCATTCATGAACATCTACTGATCACTTGCTACGTGTTTAGTCCGGTGTCAGGGGTTGGAAATACCAAAGTGACCAAGACCTGCCTTTGCTCTCAAGGATTTCACACTAGGGCAGAAGGAAGCAGGTGAGTCCAGCTCTTTCCAGTGGAAAAGACTCTCTACAGACAGCAGTGGTTCTCAACCATCCTAATGCCGCGTCCCTTTAATACAGTTCCTGTGGGTTGAACCGCTGCTCTACAGCCTTATAAGTGGCTCCTCTTCTTCCAAAGATAATGATCTATTACTAGTTCTGAAGTAAAGGTTTGATGACAATGATAGCAAAATAAATGAAGTTAGCCTGCTTTAACATCCTCCTAATGCTGCTGGGATAATAGACCAGTAGAAAATTGGAAACCAAGTAATTAAAATCTACCTGCCAGCATCAGTGACATCCAGCTCGTACAACCACAGCAGACAGGTTGATAAAGTGCTGGAACACCTCCCTACGGCTGTAGAGACAGCATTGTCCTTGAGCCCCGTGAATACTGTACAAATAAAATCCTACACTCCCTGTCAACTGATCAGACCACCTCTCGGCTAAAGAGACCTCAGAAAAACCTTAAAAATCTAAGTTCCTGGCCATGAGAGAGAGGGTAGTTCAACATACCTCCTTATACCCTCCTTCCTTTTGGAGTTTAGGCATGCCTGCATTAGTGTTAAAATAAGGATCACAAGACTGACAATCAGACTCTTTGTGGCAATAAGACACAATATTATAAACAAGAGCTAAGGTCATAAAAGGCAAAGGTTAAATCAGTCCTTATAAACCCTAAAATCTTGTTAAATGAGTTTCTTTTTTATTAACCTGGAATAATGTGGCTTCCTTTCCAACTTGACTGTGGTATGGTATCACAGGACAGACAGCAGACCCCTTTGTATCCCTTTATCTTAACTCCCACATTCCTTTCTACTGACTCCAAGTCTTTGTACAAAGCTTTATTTCTTTAACCAATTACAAATTAAAGAAACTCTCAACTCACATATACCCTGTAAGCCCCCATTTCAAGTGTCCCACCTTTTACGGCCAAATCAGTATATACCTTCTTGTGTTGGTTTATGATTTTGACTGCAATTCCCATCCCCCCAAACTCTAATCTGACTGCCTTGGGACCAGTTATGGCTTCTTGGGTACGGATCCCCAGGCTGTGGTCACTCACAATGGTTCAGAATAAACCTCCTTAAACTATGTTACAGTTTGGCTTCTCCCCCCTGCTAACAGTACCCTTGTTCTCATAGTCTGGACTGCCCAGCCACCCCTTCTTCTCTGCTGGGACCTCTGAATCTCCATGTGATAAAGCATGGCTAGGAATCTTTAAGATCCTGCTCCAAGGCCATGAAGAGCATCATCGGAGTGAAGATGGTCTCTTTTCATTGTTTGGTTTTGTACCAATCCTCATTTATATTGTTACTGCACACAAGTGGTTGAAGCAGGAAGAAATACAAATAGGAAATAAAGCCAATGGTCATTTGGAATTTGACAGCCCAAGGACATCTGGAACAATGGCAGGAAATCAGATATAATAACTATGCAATAAAAAGCATCTTAAGTTGTCTGTATTTGAGTCAAACCAAATTTGTTTCTTAAATGGCCCATACCAAAGGTTGCTGAGGTCCTAGACTAAGCATTGCTCTTATCTTTTTTTTTCTCCAGAGAAGCTAATAAATCCTATTTAAAACACATTTCTTACCAAAGATATTATTACTCTTGGCTTTCTGACCAGGAGTTCAATTCTTCTTCCAGAAACCTTTCAAATATTAATTTCTATGAATTTTCTACCTAGACTCTTATTCCTTATCTCTTGTGTACATTCCCACATAACAACTTACAAACTCTATGATGGAAAGATGAGCTGAACAACATTTTTTTATTAAGCACATTAAATTATATGCCTATACGTTTTGAAGGATACCTAAATCCAAAGCTCCAGGGTAGCACAGGGAAAATACATTTCACATAAGGATTTAAGCACCTGCCATACGTCAGGAAATGTCCTGAGAATTTTGCACACATTACTTAATACTCACTACGATCTGTAAGGTGGGTGTTATCTTCTTCTTTATTATTTTTGGGAACTTTGGAGAACTGAGATATTGGATTTTACACCTCCTTTGCACTTGACCTTTACAGCTGGGCAGGAATCCCTTCTTGAAACATTGTCTTCCCTTGGCTTTCTTGGCATCCTCTCTAGGTCTCTTCCTCTGCTCCATCCTTCCTTTTCATGTGTGTTTGCCTGATGTGTTGGGGCTTCCACATTTTCTCCTTAGATCTAGCCTTTCTATGGATTCATCTGTCTTCTGTATGTTTGTAATTCAAGAATTAAATAGCCACACTGTATGCTTCCTTAACTCATTCATAACTGTCTTAAAAACATCCATTTAATCAGACCCTTGTTGCACTCAACATTCTGTACTATGCCCCTTTGTCACAGAGTAAGTCTGCACTCCTCACAGAAGACCTTTGCACTACTCTCCCTGATAAAACAGGTATGGGGGTGCTGAGGTTCGCCTCGGCTGGGGTTTCCCCAGGGGCCTGGATCAGGCAAATGACAGAGACTGGGCAGCGTGTACCCAGGGACAGCAGAGACTCAGTCAGCAGGGACATCCAGAAGGCAGTGTCAGGCCATCCCCAAAGGGAGAGCCGCCCAGGAGGCAGAGCACAGGCACTGGGGAGTGGACACAGGCCAGGAAAGGACAGGAGATGGAGAATGGACAAGCTCCTGAGCTTGAGAGACAGAGGAAGTCTGGCACTTTCTCAGGCACCTGTAGCCCCAGAAATGGGAACAGAAAGAGCCTTGAAAGTCCCCACTCAGAAGACCCAAAGCAGGGCAGGGATGCTTACTGAGCGCCCGGTATGAGCCCACATGTGCAAGACCCCTCAGGTATCATGTTGAAATCTCTCTCTAGGCATTTTCCCCCCGCACCATTTTACAAGTCAGAAAACGAGGCTCAGACAGCGGGCCACACAACCCCTTCACCATCTTCCCTGCCCTATGTATTCAGAACCGCCTCCCACCTAAGCCTGCACTGTGTGACATCACACGTGTGACGTCATGTGACGTCACTTGGCATTCTCGCTCCAGGGCGCGCATCCCGGACCTCGCTTAGCATATACATGGCGCTCTACCTTCTGCCCCTAACACCCATCTCCTACCCTTTACCGCACACCCGTGCACCTCATAAGATCTTAGCTCTCTCTTAAGGACACTCCAGCCTTGCCCACTCTTCACCCCCTTGAAAGCGAAGTTAATTGCTTCCTTCTTTGCACTGGGGTCTCACTATAGGGTCTTTGTGGTGTAGAGTTAGGAGTATGGATATATGAGCGTGGGTGTGTTTCACCCACAACATTCCAGCTTCTTGGCTCTTCCGAGCCTCTGGTACCTGCTGTCTCCTGATGTCAGGACACCACAGGCACCACACACGTGGCACAGGGACTGAATTCAATAAAGGTTGGTTGTTTTTAAAAAACTCACTTCCCCTTTAAGCAGCATCCTAAACTGTGTCTTTCTCTCTAACAGCTTATATCACACAAAGGAAGGGACATGAGCAAGGCAAGGTTTGGGTGACCGGTTTTTATTAGAATCAATAATACGTGACAAAGCTCAATCACAGATGGAGACATTATGAGGAGTGGAAAAGTCAGTTTGAAAAAGAAAAACCTAAAGAGAAAGGTGATACAAACGGCAAAGAATTTTTTTTTTTTTTTGCCAGAAAGTTCCACCTCTCTTGTTTTTAATTCTTTGACTATGTTTCTTTCTGTCATGCAATAATGGTTACTCAGTATGTGTGCATCATTACATGCACGTTCTGATGACAATCTCGAAATCGTTGAGCATCGGTTTTCTAAGCGTCCTATTCTGCTATTAAGGGAAACTGTCAAGTAATTTAAGCAGATGACTTGACCTAGTAAAGTGCTGACCCTTCAGAAGCTGTAATCTCATGGTGACTGCTTCTTAGACGCTGAATACCATCAAAAATCTATCCTGTACCCTGAGAGAATTGAGAGAAACAGAAGCACCGAGCTCTGCATCACTAATTGGAAATGTGACTGGAAGATGTAGATGCGGATTTGAAGAGTTTGCACACAATAAGCGCCCGAAAGACAACGTTTGAATTGCTACCACCATCTGGGACTCTGTAACCTGGAGGAGACCTTGAGAGATTATGTAATCCAGTGGCCTCAATTACAGATAAGAAAAACTGAACCCAGATAAGTAAATCAAAGTACTTAAAGCTAAATAGTATTTTCATGGGTAGAATTAAAACCCAAGGTTTCTAGACAGCTGAACTTGGACCTTCCACTACATCTGGCTGCCAAGGCAAAAGTTGGTTATGCACTAAGAATGGAGCCTGATTTAAAAGATGGACAAAGGATCTGAATAGACATTTCTCCAAAGAAGATATACGGATGGCCAATAAACACATGAAAAGATGGTCAACATCACTCATCGTCGGGGAAATGCAAATCAAACCATAGTGCCTCGCCTCCATTAGGAAGGCTATGACCCCCAAATACACAAACTAACAAGTGTTGATGAGGATATGGAGAACTTGGAACCTTTGTTGGTGGGGATGTAAAATGGTGTAACTGTTATAGGGAAACAGTATGGTGGTTTTTCAAAAAAAATTAATTAAAGACTAGAATTATCACATGATCCAGCAATTTCCCTTCTGGGTGTGACCCAGAAGAATTGAAAGCAAGGGCTCAGATAGAGAGTTGTACACCCATTTTTTTTTTTTTTTGAGACAGAGTCTCACTATGTCACCCTCTGTAGAGTGCTGCAGCGTCACAGCTCATAGCAACCTCAAACTCTTGGGCTCATGCGATTCTCTTGCCTCAGCCTCCCAAGAAGCTGGGACTACAGGTGCCTGCCACAACGCCTAGCTAATTTTTGTTGCATTTGTCATTGTTGGTTAGCTGGCCTGGGCCGGGTTTCAACCCAGCAACTTCAGTGTATATGGCTGGCGCCCTAACCACTGTGCTACGGGCTCAGAGCCTGTACATCCATTTTTATAGCAGAGTTATCTGCAATAGCCAAAAGTTGGAGATAATCCAAGCGGCCCTTGATAGAGGAACTGGTAAACAAAACGTGGCCCATACATACAACTCAATATTATCCTGCTTTAACAAGGAAGGAAATTCTGACACATGCTACCACATGAAATCTGAGGACACTGTGTTAACTGCAACTAGTCACAAAAGGGCAAAATACATGATTCTACTCATAGGAGGTTCCTATTATGGTCAAATTCACAGAGACAGAATGGAGAAGGGTGGTTGCCAGGGGCTGGGGTCTCGGGAATGACTGTGTCATAGGGACAAAGCTCCAGTGCTGGTAAATGGACGGATAGCCATATGTCTGCTCCGCAAAGGGACGTCCACTTCATGTCATTGAGGTACGCACGTCCCAACGGTCAGGGTGGTGAATCGTGTGTTAAATACGTTTGGCCACAATTAAAATTTTTAAAACACTGAAAAATGGATGAAAAAATAGAATATATGCATCTTTTTGCATTGAAGACAAAGGAGGGACAGTGGGAAAGACACGCTGAAACTGAAGAGACACTTGAAGCAGCACAAGTGAGGGGCAGGGATGCTGCCTGCAGGATCCCGAGCAGGTCAGCAGCCCCAGGTTCTTCCCTACCTGCAGGCTGACAGTCCAGATTTCTTTCTCGAAATTTATTTTAGACAGGAGGTTGTTTTGAAAATGAAAACCAGTCAACTTTACTGTTGGGAGCGAGAGCACAATCATGTCGGTCACCTGAGCCTTTAGGAACCCCTCTGAGAACCGGTTCTGAGACGAGGAAAGGAATGACCAAATAAAGATGCTGTTAGGCCAAAGAATTTGTTCCTATTTCTCTTGCTATTGTTTAAGTCTATAATTTGGGCAGGGGAAACCCTCCCAAGAGTGTAGATAATTATCTTTGCCTCGTACCCAAGTTTCATTCCAGAAATTGAATGGAACCTGGTGGGTTTCCACTTGGCACCACCCTGCCGGCAAGAGGGTGTCTCCATGGCCTCCTCTGCCGTCTCTGTGTGGTGTCTCATGAACTGCTTCTCTGTTTCAGCTCAGCTTTGGCACTTGTGCCGGGGGCCACGTGGGTCTCTGTGCTGAGAGGTGGAGGGGCTGCCTAGGAGCCTGCAGGAGATGCAGCTATGGCCCTGGCCTGGGGCTGAATCAAAAGTCAGAATGAGAAGCATCTAGATCAGGGGTCCTCAAACTTTTTAAACAGGGGGCCAGGTCACTGTCCCTCAGAACGTTGGAGGGCCGGACTGTGGGCCCCGGGACGAGTCATCTGCTAAGCATGACAGGCAGTGGCGGCAAAAACACCTGATGGGCTGGATAAATGTCCTAGGCGAGCCGCATGTGGCCCGCGGGCCGTAGTTTGAGGACGCCTGATCTAGATGGTTTCTTGTTCTTGGTTCCTAAACAGGTGAGGAGGAGCAGGGCTGAGAGCGTGAAGCTGCTGGAGAAAGACGTGGGACCAAGAAGAATCTCGGAGACAGAAATGACTAGATTTAGGCAAAGACGTGGTGACAAACTCCCAGAACTGAGAGATCCTTAAGCCACCTCCTGCAGATTCAGGTGGCAGAGACGGAAGAAAGTCGTCCATGGTCATTTCAAGGTTTATTACTGGGTGGCTTGGAGAATGGTGTTTCCAAGGACAGACAGGAGCTCACCGGGAAACAGAAAGAAGGAACAAACCAACGCCGCCATAAAGGACAAGTGGGAGGCATCGGTAACACCCAGAAGGACGGTGACAAGCTCGCAGGAGAAGGACTGGGCAAACAGCAGAGCCGCAGGAAACCAGACTTCTCATCCTAACTCTACCACTGATTGAGTCAATTTGGAAGAGTCACTTAATTAACCTCCCCCAGATCAAACTCATCACTCTTCTTCTCTATATGGAGATAATATATACAATTAACTGATACTCATGGATTTTAAAAATGAGTTCTATTTATAGGTCATTATGAGGCTCAGGGTCTCTGCTGCATTTCTGAATACTGCTCTTTAAGAGGGTCATGGATAATGACGAATAACCACATATATTTGGAAGAAGGCCCCGGCTGGGGGGCAGGTCTGCAGTGCCAAGTCCCCTATGTGCATTGTGCTAGGCTCGGTTTACATACACAAATGATTGAAGTGCAAGGAAAAGGCTGATTTGCAGAAATTAGTTGAGTGCTTATATATGTAAAAATCAGATTTACTATGATAGATGTAGAAAAAGGTCCCGGGGTCACAAAGCTGATGGTTGGCAGAACTGGGAGTTGAACTTGTGCTTCTAAGACCCAGAGGACAGACTCTTAATTTCCCACTAGGCTGTCTGTGAGGGAGAGACACCGAAAAAACTGGGGACATGTTTCCCTTCTTTGGAAGGACTTAAGTCTCTGACACAGGGGTAGGAGAACTTTCATTCAGAAGAAGAGCATGTGTATTCTGTACAGATTTGGTAATAAAACAGGATAGCAGCTCACAGGTGCTTGAAGGCAGATTTCAGATGAAACTCATAACAATACAACCTAGATACAATACAACAATACAAACTCCTAACAATACAACCTAGAAATGAAAGAACAGCCTCTAAAGCTTTAGTGGTTAAGAGCTTTGCTATCCACTGGCTGTGTGACCTTGAGGAAATTACTTAACACCTCTGTGCCTCAAGGTCCTCATCTCTGTAACTGGGAGGGTGACAGGACGTAAGTCACAGAGTTGCTGTTAAGTGAGTTGCTACATGGGAAATGTTTAAAAGATGGGTCATAGTAAGGGCTCAAGTAACATTAGCTCTTCCCATTGTCATTATTATTGTCTAACACGGAATGCAGGAGCTAGATCATGGGACGGGAATGTTTCAGGGAGGAGATGATTCCTCTGTAGCGTGGGAGGCAGTCAGGATGGCCATTTCCTTCCAACATCTGTGCATACAGAACAGGATGCGATATGGCGTGGTACCATGCAACATGCAATACAACTCAGGGCAATGCCACACAGCAGGACGCAACAGTATCAAGCCTTTTAATCGGTTCTCTGCTCATCTTCCAGCTTTTGATTCTTATCCTGGATGTTACCCATAGAGGATGGGGTAACTGATACCTGTTATAATCCTGAAACTCTGGGGACTGGCTCGCCCAGAAATGCCTGATTTTTCACCTTGCAGAACCCGAATGACCCCCAAAGGGCACTAACTTCCATGCCATCTAGTTCTCACTACACTTGACGTCCTCAGACTTCCTCAAAGGCACCTCCTGCTTGTCTGTCGCACGTAGCCCTCGGCAGGCATGCGAATCAGCTGACGGATTGAAAATAAATATGCAACTCTGAACCTAATCAGCGGAGGAAAATGCCAGAGTAATAACTAAATGTAATGCTTAATTACAGTAAATATAATCATCGATTTGCTTCATTTCCTTTTCACATTTGCAAGTTTCTATTTCTGTTTGAGTAAGTGTAGATACACATGTCTTTGTTATTAGTCGTTTCAACTCCTTCTTGGACACAATGTATTGATTAGAAAGAAATAAACAAATGCCAGACAGGGGGCAGGGGTGGGGGGGGGGTTATTGAGAGATGCCTTGGATTTTTGCAGATGTTGGAGACTCAGGACATATTCTCTTTGGAAAAGACACACGTTTTCCTGTCCTCATGCCAACCTGCGGCAGAATAATAGATAAACCAAAGAAGATGAGGATCTGAAGGTCAGGTGGGACTCGAAGCAACTCTGAAGGGTGCCCACTGTGTTCCTAAGGGTGATCAGTTCATTTCAAAAGCTGGAGACATTTCTTCATGGAAGATATTCTTCTTAGCAAAGTATCCCAAGAATGGAAGAAAAAGTGTCCAATGTACTCAGCCCTACTATGAAACTAATTTATAGCTTTCATAGGAAAGCTATAACCCAATTATAGCCCAGGAACATGGGGAGAGGGGAGAGGGAAGAGGAGTGGGGGGAGGGTGATTGGTGGAATCACGCCTATGGTTCATCCTATAAGGGTACATGTGAATTTCTCTAAATGTAGAATATAAATGTCTTAACACAATAAGAAAAAGGCATGAAGGCTATGTTAACCAGTTGGATGAAAGTACTTCAAATTGTATACAGAAACAGTATACTGTACCCCATGATAGTATTAATGTACACTGTTATGATTTAATTAAAAAAAAAAGATAAAAAAATGCAAAAGCTGGAGACAAACTTCAGCTCTAGACCAGAGATACTATGGATCTTATAATCCCCAAGCCCCCAGGTCATGGACTGGTACAGGGCCCTGGCAGGAGGTGAATGCAAGAAGTTAATGGTGGGTGGATGAGTGAAGCTTCATCTGTATTTACAGCCACTCCCCATCACTTTCATCACTGCCTGAGCTCTGCCTCCTGTCAGATCAGCGGTGGCTTTAGATTCTCATAGGAGTGTGAATCCTCCTATAAAGTGCATGTACGAGGGATCTAGGTTGTGTGCTCATTATGAGAATCTAATGCCCCTTCCACCCCCAGTCCATTGAAATATTGTCTTCCATTAAACCAGCCCCTGGTGCCAAAGAGACAGGGAACACTGCTGTAAACCATCGTTATACCTGTAGACTTAACCCACACGGTGTCTGGGTCCAACACACAGCTTTTCCACTTGCTGGGTGCTCTTGGGACATAGAACTTTGTGTTTCTGTACCTGAACTACCTTACCTACAAAGGAGTAGATGCTCTAAATAATTTCTGCCTCAAGGTGTTAAAAGATAATTCAATTCCAGTGATAGCCTCATTCCTCTGCCTGGAGCAACACACCCAGTAAGACTGGCTGCCAGCATTCCCTTGAAAGAGATGCCCTGTATAAAGGTGCCTTGTGGTACTGGTATAAGGTCCCCAAGAAGGCATTGAAGAAAACTCAGACCCACGAAGCATTTGATGTGTGCCCACACCTTCCTACTGCTCTGGAGTCCACAGATGTCGTCAGTGGTTGAAAGGAAATAAAATATTTTAATTGCTCTCCTTCAGTTTGGGGGTTAATGAGCTCTGTGGAGTTTATATGTCATGACTGTTTCGTCCTTTCATCTCTTTTATAGAAACTAGCGTTTCATCTCTTAATATAGTCGATTAACACAGGGACACCATAATCTCACCTGGGGACTCGCCTTTGCAAACGATGATAAACAGAGAAGATGCTCTTAGAGGGATTAAGGGTCCAGAGAAGAGAATGAAGAAACAGGAGAAAACCCTTTTTTTGCCGTTTAAGAAACAGTGCAAACAACTTTTTTTTCTCCCTGTTTCTGAGGACGTATAGATTTAGGAACATTTAACTTTAAGATGTGGGAAAGCCCCTATGGTAACGTGATTTCTAAGTTACCAGGGGTTTACACGGAACACTGAGATTTTATTTCCTACATACAAACCCAGACCTATGTGAACACTCATACACTTGGAATGACAAATGAGCAGTAATATGCAATTATACGCACATCAACAGAGAAAAGCTTAATTCACCCTCCAAAGCACAAAGACAAAATATCGCCAAGAATTCACGGACATCACGAGTAAGCCAAAAGCTACGTTCTGTTTTCAGCCATACCTGTTTTCAAGTTCAAGTTCTTGGTTTGATAGACCTCAAGGTGATGAAAGATAATTCACATAAAACTAAAACTCATGTGCTGTAAGCATTTTAGCTAAAAAAAGAGATAGTAAGAGATTCACCAGGTGATGAGATGCCTCCCATAAAACACCTAATATTTAAATGTTAGTTATGTTTGAGGTCCATAGTATTTAGTGGGGTTCATGAAAATGTCTTTTAAATACTGCCCTCCTCAGCTTAAACTCACAGCCTGTTCCATTTAGTCCTCAGGAAGGGAAAGAAAAGGGCTGTGACCATCAGAGTTATCTGAGGGGCAGTGCCTGTGGCTCAGTGGATAGGGCGCTGGCCCCATATACTGAGGGTGGCAGGTTCAAACCCAGCCCCGGCCAAACTGCAACAAAGATAGCCAGGCGTTGTGGTGGGCACCTGCAGTCCCAGCTACTTGGGAGGCTGAGGAAAGAGACTCGCCTGAGCCCAGGAGTTGGAGGTTGCTGTGAGCTGTGTAATGCCACAGCACTCTTCCGAGGGCGATAAAGTGAGACTTTGTCTCTACAGAAAGAAAAAAAAAAGTCTGCAGATGACTGTTAGGGGTTTTCCCAGGCAGTTAACAGAGGGCACTTCACATCCCAAAGTGGCACCTGCCTCCATCCCAGCCAGCTCTGACTCTTTTAATTTCTGAGTCCACAGTATTGATCATAAAAGCAAGGGAGCTATCGATAAGGGAGCTTGGACAGAACAGTGCACTTTTTTTTAAGAGACAGTGTCATGCTAGAATGAAGTAGCATCATGATAGCGCACAGTAACCTCAACTCCTGGGCTCAAGCAATCCTCCTGCCTCAGCCTCCCTCCTGAGTAGCTGAGACTCCACCAAATCAGCTAATTTTAAAATTTATTGTAGAGACAGGATCTTGCTATGTCACCCAAGGTGGTCTCGAACTCCTGGCCTCAAGTGATCCTCCTGCCTTAATCCCATAAGGCATTATAGGTAGCTGGGACAGTTTAACATGTGGCCTCCATGGATAAAACAAGCCAGTCTGTGAACTGCTGATAGTAAGTAGTATCAGCTTCATTCTCAGAAGATAATTAGATGGTTATGTTCACGTCTAATACAAATCTGGAACACAGATGATATTATTTCACTGTACAGTTGCTTAATTCGGGGCATATTAATGAGGCTGAACTGTTTTAGAGCATATTTCTGTCCAGTCTCTGTACCCAACTGCATCTCCCCCTCCTCCCCCCTTCCTCCTCCCCCGCCTCTATCTCATCAGCAGTTTCAAAAGATTTCACCACCAATAGAGTATTTTCCTTATTAATTAAACACCTAGGGGCTCGGCTGGTGATTTATTTTTTCTTTTCCCTCTGCATATTTGCTTTCCTATTTCTCAGTCATCTCACCCTTCAGAGCGCCTGCCCCTCTCAGTCCCTGGTGGTTTCCTAGGAAACGTGCTCACCACCGGGATCCCCAACGTGTCTCCCCTCCCGCCGCCTCCTGCACTAAGCCTTAGCTAATGAAACAAGGTGGAAACTCGTCAGCACTTTCAGAAACGACTCTTTGAAGGCAGGTTCCCAAGTTCACCCTCATTCATGGGAAGAAATTATGGAATCTGAAGACGCTGGGCTTTTTCTAGAGAAGTCCCAGCTTAGAATCATAGCTGACACCCTAAGGACTGGGTTTGTCTCAGGTCTGGAAGTTGGACATGTGGCTCAGAGCCTAAGACTGAGGTTATTAAAACTCCCTGATTCCAGGTTCTAAGCTCCAGGAGGAAGCTGTGTTCTTATCCATCGGCAGCTCTGGAGCCCGGGAGAGTATTTGTCCCTTGCAGGGGAAGGAACATCGGATGAGAAGAATAGAACCTTCTGCATTGAGAGTTTCCCTTTCTTCTTCTGTCTGTCTCCCTCCTTCCCGTCCCCAGGATACATTCTCGGAAATGCTGCAGTTTAATTTTTGGAGGTGTTTAATTAATTTCTTCTCCCCTTTCCCCCCCTCTTCTGTTTTAGGAAGGCAGCAAGCCTTTGTCCTCCTCACCTAACGAACACTCCCACTGCAGCCCCAAGCAGAAATTCCTTACAGGGTACTTCTACCCCAGCCTCCAGTTGCCTACCACCAACCTCATGGAAAAGACGTTGCCAGACTTCCTAGGGGTAGAAGGGGAAGAGGGGGTGGGACTTTATGTGACATGAAGGGTAGGCAATGTCATGGGTTCACGTTGTCTCAATATATTAGAATTTACTAAAAAAAAAATTACGTAGGTAGCCAGGTATACCAGGATATGTTGACATTCTCCCAGCGGAAAAAGTCTAGAGATGCTATTCAGTCAGTGAAAATACCCGAGTGGCATGTTGGTTGCACTGACCAAGGGGACACCAGGGGACTAAAGCCCTCCTTCTGATCCCCTTTGAGGAGCCTCTGCATTTAGGAAGTGAGAGAGGAGAGGCTCCCCCAGCCAGGAAAGGGGATAGAGCCCGGGCATCCATGAGCAATAGAGATTTCTGCCCTATGCTCTGGCAGAGCCCTGGGGAGGAATCCAGATACCTGAGGGCTCCTGGGAATGCTGGACACTGGTCACTGGGGCCACAGGCCTAGACTAAGACTCCAGGGCCCCATACAAGGCAGGGAAGTCAGAGCTATCCAATGTCCATCACATGGCTTGACAACGAGCCATTGGCAGGGACCGTGATGTACTGCCATGCAAAGGTCTTAACCATTTTCCACAGAAATGAGGAGTGAGGAAATTGAACCCCTGTTTGTGCAGAGAGACGGTAACTTTGATTCAAATTCATTCAATTTAAGAAAATAAATGGGCATTATTGTACACCAGGGTTTGTGGATACATTAAGGTTCACACCTACCCCATGTCAATGCTAACTTCTGTATGTTGCCTCCTGAATGATTTTTCTGATGAAGACAGAAGATAAGGACAATCTATATCAAACATGAATGCTGGTACTCCCACTCTGCACTCTTGGCAGACATTATTAATCAATAAATCTCCCCTCCCCCCTCCAACTACACACAAAAAGTTGGAGCCACAAAGACTTCATTGCAGGGCTCAGCAGCCACAGCAACCAATTGAAACTGGTACAAAACAGGAATCTCATTTGCCTGTCCAGCCTGGGGTGAGGCTGTAGCAGTGTGTAGCTTGTAGAATCATCCCCAAATGGTCCTTCTCAGTGTGAGTTACCTGAGAGGAGTGAAGAGTCACTGGGCAAGAAGATAGGCTTGGAGGGGCTTGTCTGCCTGCACCTGTCCACCTCTGCCCTCCAGCTTAGCTCTGTACCACAACACGTGCCTCTTCCTGGCTGTCCTGTCTTGTGATTTTGTTAACAGGAAGTGCTGATAGGAGAGCAGAGAACAGGAGAAGGCTGCTCAGTGCACCTTTCCCCTCTGGGTCGTCTCCTTCCCAGACTCAGTCCCACCAGTAGTCCCTGCTTCTAGTTCCTGACAGGTGGCTCAGCCTTCTGTGCGGTGGGAGCCTCTCTTCCTGGCTGTGTCCCTGAAGCTTTAAAGGGGTGCTGGCTTCCTGTTGTGGCCTCACCATCCCCTCAGCCTCTTAGTTCCTCTAACACCTGGGTCACCCATTCCCCATCTTGAATGATTTGTGTTTGAGATATGTATCTGGGAAGTATGTAGCAATGAACCCCAATAGGTTATGCAGGGAGGTTTCTTCTTTCTCTTGACATTAAGGTCTAGCACAGGGATTTTGAAAGCCAATATCACTTCTGAAGGTTCTGCAGGTTGATGAAGACCGAGGGTCTCTGTTGACCTCTGCCAATGCAGGGGGCAAACAGTAGACCCTAGGAAGACCCAGGGCTGAAGCTGAGTGAGCCTACCCCTAAGATGACCATTGCAAATCCATTTCCCTTCTTGTTATCACTGAGATTTAGAAGGCCTCATTTAAATTGTTCAGCTATATGGAGAGGTTTGATTTCCTTTTAGAAATGCAGGGATCCCTTTCAAGGGTGACCTACTTCTAAGCCCTCAATTTTATTTTAATCTTTAGCTCCTGAAATGTGTCTAAAACAATGAAAACATGTGATCTCCTTATGCTCAGAGTTCTTGTGGAACTCTAAAGTCAAATGAAATTTTAAATTAAATACAAAAATACACATCCAACTAACAGCATTACTTTAACCTGGCATTGATTTCTGCTTGTTTGTTTTCGGCTAACATGCAATTGCTTCTCTTAGCATGAATGTATTTTCAATGCCTATCCTGTGGGTTCTGTATCACCATACGGTGGGTGAGGAGGCAGTTCTATCATTTTTTTTCCTGCTCAAATTTCTGTAAAACCTTGACTAATACATGGACGTGCCCTTGGCCTACATTTGGCTGAACGACATTTGTTACTAAGAAGATCTCCATTCTTTCCTCTTTAACCTGAAAGAACCATGGTGGACGATACAATCTCAGGCCAGTACTCAACTGTGAAGTCAGTAGCAGATGTTTCATAGGTCTCTCATATTGATTCTTTGTGGTTTTAAGACTACTATGTTGAAAACACAAAATAAACATTCTTACAGAGGCCCACTCTCTTTACAGAGACAGTGCGAGCGAGAGTGACCCTAAGCCCAGGCCAGTCCTGGTGGTAACGAATAGTGAGTAATGCCCGTGGAAAATTGGAAGAGGGAATGGAACTCCAAAGATTAGCTTCTGCCCCTTCCCCCCACATAGATTCTCCCTCCTTTGAGAACCTTAAAGGATGTGGGCTTGCTTTTAGCCACAGAGCCTAGCAGTTTTCCTTACATTTTCATGAGTTTTAAGTATCGAAAATAAAAACGCGTCCCTGTGGTTGGGTTACCTTGATTAATGTCATGTGCAATGCTGGGTACACCAGGGAAGGCTCTGGGAGATGGGGCTGATGAAATCACAAGTAAATGGTAGGGGAGAATGACAGTGGATAGACGTTTTGGAGGGACGTAATCAAATAACTCTTTTTGCTTTCATTTTTAGGACACAATAAAATAAGTATAATAAATGTGGCAAGGCAGATAGAAACACTCACACTGTTCCTTTTGGACATCAGCCTTAATCCTGCACAGGTACACATGTCATGAGGCACACTAAAGATACTGGTGTCATTTAAGGAAATGTGATGCCTTCTCACGGTCATTGTCTTTGGAGAGTGATTTAGCAATGGGTGGGACACTGGCACCTCACAGCCCAACAATTCCTCTCTCATGTATAGACACGGGGAAACTTTCGCCCATGAGCTCAAGAGATGTGTATATGAACGATCATGGCAGTATTGTTTGTATTGGCTAAAAAAAAGTCTACCACAAGATGGTGAATTTATGACTTATGGTATAGTCATGTAAAGTTGTACCCCAGCAACTCATTCAGCAGGGAAAATGAGTGAACTGTTATACAATGATGAGTACTCATGTTGCTGATTCTCAGGTATAAACTGTTGGGTGAAATCATCAAGTTGAGAAGAGTCGGACACTTAGAACACCTACACTGAGATACCACTTCTTGAAAGAATTACAACATCCATGCAGTGGTGTTTACTATCATATTTTTTGAGATAGGGCATATTGTTAGTAGAGATAGGGTCTTGCTCTTGCTCAGGTTAGTCTCAAACTCTTGAGCTCAAGCCAACCTTCCTCTTCGGCCTCCTAGAGTGCTGGGATTACAGGTGTGAGCCACTGTGTCCAGCCTGTTTCTGATTATAAACATTATTACTACAAACATTTTTAATAAAAAAAAATATGAATAAAAGTATAAGATGACAAATACCAAATTCAAGACAGTGGTGATCTGCGGCTAGGAGACGGAGAGTGTAATGGGGACAGTCCTGGGGATTTCTACTCCATCAGCAATGTTTTATTTCTCAAAACTCAGTTATATCCACCTGGTTTGTGTATTTTGATACCTGAAATAAGTCATAATAAATAAATCAGGTGTTCATGTAAAAGTCAACTCTCCTTAGAACACACATTAATGGGAACATGGGATGGTTCCATGGACCCTGGATGCGTCTAGAAGACGCTTGTAATCCCAAGTACAAGTCTTATTCAATGACCTCATGGGGTTACTGCATCACAGAGCCTTCTTTATCCTTTGTTACTCTATCAAGTCTCTTTCATGAGAACTTCAGTCAATTAATTGCAATACGCTTTATAGCAATCTAAGCAGGTGTTTTTCTTTCATTCTTTTTTTTATTTTAAAGCAGAAACACCCTTGTTTAATGTAGTTGCTATTATTGCTGTGATAGTCCACTGGCTGGTTTGTTGCTCCTGGGATCAGGGCAGAGGGACACATTGGTTTCCAACTCCCTGCTCCTTGGAGCCGGGGCTGGGGGCACTCAGGTCTGAAAGCTGCAGGGAAAGTCTAGATTGGATCTAAAACTAAGTTTCAAACAAACTCTCCCTGTGCACCCCCAAGGGAGGTGCCAGAAGTCGAGCAGTCCACCAAGAGGTCACATCGGTGGCTCCCAGACTGTGGGATCTGGACCCCACACAGAGAGTCTCCAAGTCTTTCCCTGGTTCTTTGTCTATCTCTGCACCCAAATGGAGCCCACAGCCTCCTGCTGTCTGGATTCTCCCGCACCCTTCTTCCGAGGAATTGGGGTCACTATCACCTCTATGTCAAAATGTGAACACCACCAGCCATGACACAAACATGGAGGCATGTGGTATAGTAGAAAGAGTGTAGGATTGGCAGCCAAGGGTTCAGTTCTTGGCTGTACCCCTCAGTGGCTGTAGGGTATAGGTGTAGAATGAGGAATAATAGGTTACTCAGGTATAAAAGGAGGGATAATATCTAACAATGTGCTGATAGCAGCGGCTGGAACTCAAATGGCAGCCTCATCCCCATCACCCCAGAGTCCAGACAGCACAGCATCAACATGGCCCTTACTATAGGTGACCCCCACTACTCTGGTAAAGGTGAAGGCCACCTAGTTTCAACAAATGGCACTCACACACCTGTAGGTGAATTTTAGTCTTCTATTGTATAACACTGTGTCCCCAACTCCTTGTTAGGAACCAGACTGGACAGCAGGAGCTGAGCAGCCTACAAGCAAAGCTTCATCTGTGTTCACAGCCGCGTCCCACTGCTCATATCACCACCTTGTCAGATAAGTGCAGCAGTACATTGTCATGGGCATTGGAACCCTAATGCAAACGCGCATGTGAGGGACCTAAGCTTGTGCACTGGTGCTTAGGGTCATCTCACGTCTGATGATCTGAGATGGAGCTGAGGGGGTAATGCTAGTGCTGGGGAGTGACCATAAACACAGATTATCATTAGCAGAGAGGTTGGACTGCACAGAGACCATAATAAAGCAACTGCTTGCAGACTCATACCCAGACCATCCTCCCTACCCCCCAGTCCATGAAACAATTGTCTTTCATGAAACCAGTCCCGGGAGTTGGAAGGGTTGTGGACCGCTGGTCACAGCACACATAGGACATGAGGCCGGTACCTAATGAATGGAATTGACAAGCCTGAGAACTTCATCTTTAGGGGGTATGGGTGCCTGGAGGGAATGGGCTGCCCTTCAGTGAGACAAAGGGCATAGGGGTGGCACATGATGAGGTCACACTTACAGTAAGTGTCTCTGGAGCAACCAAGGGTTGTTGAAAGGAATAAAATGGGTGTCTAGCCATGAACCGTGGGAGAGTAAATGTTGCCTGTCTCAGTGATGCAGCCAAGAAACACGATTCAACCTATAATGCAAACGATACTCTAATTTAAAATTTTCTAATAGCTACATCCAGTAGCATTTCTATACACCAAGAATAGCTGAAAAAAAAAAAAAAAGAAATGAAGAAGGCAATTCCATGTACAATAGCTATAAAAATATAAAATACCTAGAAATACACTGAACCAAGGAGATGAAAGGCCTCTGCAAGGAAAACCATAAAACACTGATGTAAGAAATTGAAGAGGACATAAACAAATGGAAAAACACCCCACGGCTCAGGGACTGAAAGAATTTATGCTGTTAATAATGTTAAAATGACCACATTGCCCAAAGCCATCTGCAGATTTAATGCAATCCCTATCGAAATACCAATGACGTTCATTGCAGAAGTAGAAAAAATAATCCTAAAGTTTATATGGAACCTGAAAAAGAGCCCCAAGAGCCAAAGCAATACTGAGCAAAAAGAACAACAGCAGAAGTATGTAAATGCATTAAACTGCATTGTAAGTTCAATCATGTTTTGTTGGTAACATCCCTGAGATAGACAACATTTAGACTCCCATGCTTCATGGTTAGACACCCAAGGAGATTTTTTTTTCTTTTGATTTTATTCCTTCCAGCAACCGCTGGTTGCTCCAGAGACACTGTAAGTATGACCTCGTCATGTGCCACCTCTATGCCCCCCCGTCTCACTGAAGGTCAGCCCACTCCCTCTATATGGCTCTACACAGCTCTAAAACACACTACAAAGCTATAGTAACCCAAACATGCTGGCATTAGTATAAAAGCAGACACACAGACCAATGGAACAGAATAGGGAATCCAGATATAAATTAATCCATGTGTTTACAGGCAACTGATTTTCCCTAAGGATGCCAAGAACATACATTAAGGAAAGGACATCTGCTTCAATAAATGGGGCTTGGAAAACTGGATATCAACATGTAGAAGAGTAAAACTAGACTCCTGTCTTTCCCCATATACAAAAATCAACTCAAAACGGATTAAAAACGTAAATGTTAAGACCCCAAATTATAAAACCACTAGAAGAAACCACAGGGGAAACACCCTAAGACACTGGTCTAGGTAGGCAAAGGTTTTATTGCAAAGACTTCAAAAGCACAGCAACAAAAACCAAAATAGACAAATGGGACTAAAATACATTATAATGACTATAGCAACTATTATAGTAACAATAGGAGATGTTTATTATTAATATAAAACCCTAAAACTCCTACACAGCAAAGAAAACAATTAAAAGAGTGAAGACAGAATCTACTGACTGGGAGAAAGTATTTGAAACCTTTCATCTGACAAGGGACTAATACCCAGAATATAAAAGCAACTCGAACAATTCAATAGCAAAAAAAAAAAAATCCCATTAAAAAGTGGGCAAAGGATCTGAATAGACAATTCTCATAAGACAACATACGTATGAATCCCAAAATCAAAGATGCTGGCGTGGATGTGGAGAAAAGGGAACACTCCTACACTGCTGGTGGGAATGTAAACTAATATGTTCCTTTTGGAAAGACATCTGGAGAACACTTAGAGAACTAAAAATAGACCTGCCATTTGACCCTGCAATT
>CAUYQV010097545.1:0-12063 GCA_963574575.1 Galagoides demidoff
AGCTGGGACCACAGGCGCCCGCCACAACGCCCGGCCATTTTTTTGGTTGCAGCCATCATTGTTGTTTGGCGGGCCCGGGCTGGGGATTCAAACCCGCCACCTTAGGTGTACGTGGCTGGCGCCTTAGCCGATTGAGCCACAGGAGCCGAGCCCTTTCTTTCCTTCTTTCTTTCTTTCTTTCTTTTTCTTTCTTTCTTTCTTTCTTTCTTTCTTTCTTTCTTTCTTTCTTTCTTTCTTTCTTTCTTTCTTTCTTTCTTTCTTTCTTCCTTCCTTCCTTCCTTCCTTCCTTCCTTCCTTCCTTCCTTCCTTCCTTCCTTCCTTCCTTCCTTCCTTTTTTGTTATTTCTTATAGTTCTGAAACTGGGAAGTTCAGGGTTGAGGAACCTGCATCTGGTGAGGTCCTTCTTGCAGCATCATCTTATGGCAGAAGGTGGAAGGGCAAGGGAACACATGCAAGAGGCAGTGAGAAGAAAGGGGCCGAACCCATCCTATGATCAGGAACTCACTCCCAAAGTAACCAACCCACTTCCTTGATGCCAGCATTAATCCTTTCATGAGGACAGAGTCCTTATAACCTAATCACCCCATTAAAGGTTCTACATCTCAACACTGTTGCACTGGGAACTAAATTTCCAAATTTCCAGCATATGAACTTTGGGGGACACATTCAAACCACAATGCAAACCCAATCATAATAACACAACATTTGGGGGTTGGGAAATATTCCTCAGTTACATGGGACAATTAATTTTTTTTTCTTTCCAACCTTGAATCACAGCTTAGTTCTACATCCATAATTAAATTGATTTTTTTTCTTTTTAATTTATTTTTGGCTTTTGGCCACCATGAAGGCTGCTTGTTGCATAGATGGCACAGACCACTTCTCCTCTCTGCTGTAAGCAGTCAGTTCTGTCAACCACTAGCAACTCCTTATCCACTGGGCAATTGGCCTGAGTCTGTTGTAAAGCGATGTGCTTGGTTTTAAGGGTAGCTATGGGCCTATTGTCTCATAGTTTAGATAACATTTTTCCTCCAAGGGTCAGGTCAAACTCTGCTTTCTGATGTCATAAAATCCCAGGCAAGTAGGGGTAGGAATTTAGCACCATGGGAATACTCTGAGGAATCAGGCAGAGTAAATTACAGTTCATTGAGTAAGATGTTCATCACTCTCTTCTCAGAAATAAATTCCATTTGCTTCATGAGAGAGTCATGGACTCTTGGAGCTAGAAGAGACTTTGGATGTTATGTGTGTAAATGTTTCTGCAGCCAAGTCCATGGGGAGGGCCTGATTTGTGTCCTGCTGCAGGGACTCTGACATAGAGGTTCTGTTTGAATGAAGTCTTCTAGGCCTTCTAAAAGAATCCGTGAGGGAATATGTTGGAGCTGGCTCTAGTTTGCTTTAGGCCACTGGTTCTCAACCTTCCTAATGCCACGGCCCTTTAGTACCGTTCCTGTGGGTTGTGACCCACAGGTTGAGAACCGCTGCTGTAGGCTGAATTTCTTGAACCAAGATAGGAGACCAAGAGTTGTCCCTCAACTCTTGCACAGAACTAACACTAAGTTTGGGTCCAGTTTTTGGATGGCTTGTCATAGAAGGGTTAATTTTGGAAGCTACATTTTTTTGCATCCCTCAAAAACCTCTTCCAAGTTCTTGGAAGAGAGAGCATGATGAGAAATTATACATGTGAATCAAATAAAAGAATCATAATGCCAGCCTGCAGACTGAGAATGCGGGGAAACTGCTTGGGAGTTTGACAAGAGGCAAGTATTATGATTCTGGGAGTGGAAGTAGGATAAGAACCAGGTTGGAATGGGAGAGGAAAGAAAGAGCAAGGGCCACTCATGAGTTAGAGAGCCTGTGATTGCTGGAGTTATACCACCCATGACCTGGTGCAAAAGCAAATACGGTGGCGTGGAACCAGCTATGGCACTAAAGAACTCCTGGGGCCACTTCTGTAAACTGAGCTTATCTAATCTGTCTCCCCTCCCAGGACCTGGGATGTCAGGAGACTGGTTGGCCTTCCTTCATTCCAGCCATGGTGCCTTGACTTGGTGTCAGTTTGGAGAGGTCCTGAATATTCATTCTCTCTCTCTCTTTCTCTCTCAGTGTGTGTGTCTCTCTCTCAATCCAGTTATTGTTCTGTTGATTGCAGTTAAATTGCCCTAAGTTACAGGGTTGGTCCCTTTACCAATCAGCTAATTGCAAAATAAACAGACACCTAAGGTGCAAGCTTGGCAGTGTTGGGGGCGTAAGCCTGGAAGCTGCCAGGTCACTGCTGCTCTGTAGCTGGGACACTGCAAAGCACAGCTGTGTGGTCAGGCTGTTGGGCAACGGAAATATGTCAGCAGCGAGTGCCTGCTGCTCTGCTGCAGGTGAAGACACAGATGGTTAGCTGTCATGACACTTATCCTTGTCAGAAATCATTGTTCTCTTTCTTGTCTCAATATGACCTTTGGCAGCAAAAAGAAGGCTCTGGGAGTCAGCACAGCTGGGACCCAGTGCAGCCAGGCCCCGGCTAGCTGTGTAGCCACGAGCAAGTCACTCCACTCCTCTGCCATTGGAAAGCTTCCTTGCCTATAAAGTAGTGGGACAACGCACAGCATTCCAGCATACAAAACTGAGAACAACAGCACTGCACTGTGGCTGGAAGGATGCTGGTGGGCAGAAATCTTCCTACTAAATTCTTCCTGTTCCATCCTCTTTTGGGCCTTGAGGTACTTCTGGGGAACCCCAGAGGCCTGAGGAACATATTTAGACTACATAGGTAGATGATCTCTAAGGCATGTTCTAGTCTTTAATTCAATTCTTTTCTTTTACAAAACAGTCACATTTCCACATTCTCCTTCTTTTCATCCCCTCCCTGCTGCATAGCCCTCATCACTGCACACATGCAACCTTTCTTTGCACACATAAGGAAGAAGAAAATGAGCTGTTTTGTGTTCAGCATTTGCTGGTTAGATCTTCTGTGTTTCCAGAGATGGCTGGGCTCATTGACAAGCTGCTAAGGAGCTACTAGTAGGTCCAGAAGATTCTCCTGCAAGAGGGAAACCTGAGCGCTCTCCAGGCCACCCAGTGGGCTTTCTAGGGTATTGTGGCCCTGAATATGAATTCCAGAGGCACAGTGAGTTCTGAAAGCCTCTGTTCCTAGAGCTCGTGTCTGGATATCCCAGGGATAAATTTCTTCTTTGAGAGCATCCTAAGCCTCTCAGATTAATTTATAATACTGGTTATTTAAAGGTATACAAGAGAGGCCAGCATATCTATTGATCCATACCCTTTCTCAAAGAATCTTCCTTCCCATTTGACACACAGCCTTCAAATCCTTGATAAAGATGACCTAATGTAGCCATGTTTGTACTGGAAGACCGGTCCCCACTGCTTGACAGCCATCGCTGATTGGTTCAGGAGTGGCCACTTGACCAATCAATTTCTCTCTAGGGGCACTCATAGCCTCTGCCATTGAGATGCTGATGGACACGAAGCCATGTGGGACTATGGCTTTGGGGACAGCTGCTGCATGGGGCATGTGCAATAGAGAAAACCAGCATGCTAAGAGGAGAATGCAGGAGACGTGCCAAGGGAAGGTGGAGAACAGAGAACACAGAGTTGGAGGAGCAGAGAGAGAGAGGGAGAGAGAGAGACTTTCTGCTTTCTGTTCATTGTTCTTGTTCTACCAGGCCATGTAATCTTCCTACATTTAGCTCCTTTAGGGTCCCCTGGATCCTTCCATCAAAACCAAATTTGTACTTGGACTAGCCAGAAAAGGCTGTGCTCCTGGCAACCAGGCAATCTTTAATTAAGACAAAAGACTTAATGAAAGTAGTCATGGCCCCATAGACCCTGAAATGGCTCATTCATCTCTTTATTCACCCAACTGATATTTACCTAACCTCAGTGTGGCAGCAGCACGAAGGATACAGTGATGAACAAATATTTAGGGATTTGAAATAGTTTTAAGTGTGGAAGGGTTGAAGGCTCTGGCTGGGTGAGGTGCATGATAGCTGTCACTGGTCGTTTGAAAGGCAGTGATAAGGGATTCGACTTGGTTTGTTAGCACCAGAGGGCATGAGAGAATTTATGGGTAGAAATGAAAAGGGGACAGATGAGGCCTCAGTACAGGCCTTCTAGCACTTTGGCACTGTCTGAAGATGGAACAGCCTGTCTAGAGAGTTGAGTTTCTCCTACCAAGGTGCTGAATGACCAGTTTTCAGGGCTTTTGTAGGGCAGATGTGAGCGTTAGATGAAGGTTTAGATGGGATAACCTCTAAGATTCTGCCCCAGCTCCCTGGGTTCTGTTTTCACCTCAGACCCTCATGGCCTTCATGATTTCAGGTAAGTTATTTAACTTCTCTGGGGGCTGTTTTCTCATCTGTGAAAACTGAGATAAGAAGTTCTTGTGGTGTTCTTAGGAGGGAATTACATGGCACTCAGGAGGCACCTGGAACAGAGAAGAAAAGATCCCATAAATGAATGTTTTCTTTACTCTTCTCTGTTACACACGGGACTTTTCTTTTCATGAAATGCTGCTTTCGCAACAACTACTGCCTCTTCAAGGATTTTATTTGCTCTGAACAACTGTAGTCCATGAAGATGATAGAGATTGTGTCTTGTTCACCTTGCTTAGCACCTTGGGCGGTGCCCAACAAAGGGCCTTACATGCTAGTAGATGTGATTTAATATGGAGTCTCAGCTAAGAATTGTTACACTGAAACCTCCATGAGAGATGCATCTCATCTCTGCCCTTTAACATTAGACATTGCATCACAAGTAGATGCACAAGTACACACAGACACATGCCCAAGAGCACATAGGCTGCACCTATGTTAATGGACACAGCATGCAGACAACCATGGCCGTGCACTGCCAGGCACACAGACATGCACAGACTTTCACTCCCTGCCCTCCCTGTAATCAAGAAGATGGAAGTAGAATCGGCTTGTGGAATGAGTCACAGAGGCGGCCGGGATGAAGGGCAGGATTCAGTGTCCCGAGGGAATCTTTATTTATAGCTCTGGCTGCTGAAGAGGGGGCTGAAATCATTCCTAAAGAGTTTCAGTGATGGAGAGTGATCAGATAACCAAAAGATGTCATTCCCACCATCATGCTCTGTCAGAGGCAGGCGCCTGTTGCTGCTGGAGCCAGGAGAAGCGCTGTGTCACTCCAGAGCTGTGGTCCACGGAGGAGCCAGCTGCCTGCATTCCAGCTGGTCCATCAGCAACCCAGCCACTGGGCCCCTTTCTTCAGTGCATAGGCAATCTCTATGCTAATCCGAGCAAATCTTCCCAGCCCTAAACAAACAGAAACCTCTCTGGGACAGCAGGGGCCACTGATCACAGAGGATGTGGCTTAGATTCAAAATGCTATAGTCTCATTCACCAGCCCCACAGCCCTGCCTCTGTCAACAGTGTGATTTCTGTAAGGAGCAGAGCAACTGGCATGAGGAAGAGGCAACAGCGGACCCTACCTGCCTCCTGGAGGGCGGGGTTGGGGTGAGAGGAGGCATCTGCCTCTTGGCTGGGCTTTGAGGGACACCAGAGAAGTCTAAGGGGGTGGTCAGTGAGTTACTTAGAGACAGGCTTTCTGTCTCACCCACTCTGGTACCCCAGCAATCACACCGCTTGACAGAGGTAGTGCCCAGAAGATATTAGTTGATGAAAGAATACATGCACGGTTCCTGCAATTTCTCATTGTTTCTGGTTTCTCACTGTCTAGGGAGCCAAGTAGACCAAAAGTCTAATCCTGCCTTTGCCTCTAGGAGGCATTGGGTAGGTGATTTGATTTCTCCATGCCTCAATTTGCTCATCTGTAAAATGGGGACTTGCTGTTACCTACTGTGTTTTGGGGGTCATGGTAAGAATTAGGGATGGTACAGATATGTTACCTCACTGTGATGATGTGCTGCCCAGGAGGGATGAGTTATTATCATCAGCCAACAATACTTCAGGTGTCATGGGGTCAGAATGTATCTGGCAGAAAATAAGGATGCCGGGACCTCCTCGGACTCCCTCGTCTGATGGCTCCTTACTTCCCAGCCCTCCTCCTTGGCCTGCAGCCCTGCTCTGAATGGAGGTTCTCTTCTCTGGTGCCCCAGGTGTGTGCCTGGGACTTTGTTGCTAGCTGGGGCTGGAGGCCCCTCGGACTGGACACCAGCTGCCCAGTGCCAACCCTGTACTTTGCCCTCACATGCTCCCCGTCTTGCCCCTGGCCCTACTTTGGCTTTTGGTCTTGAACATGGCTGTGGGAGCAGCTGGTGCTTATCTCTGAACACTCTTTATCCAAGTGGGTCACTCTGGGCCTGCTGGTGCTGACCTATCAGACTGCCTGAGGCTGCTCTGACATTTGGTTCAGCCTCCTCTGCTTCTAGGGTGTAGTTCAGACAGGACCAAGCTGAAGAGGCCCAAACCTGCTCTTCCAGGTTACAGACTGCAAACCTCCCTCTTCAACCTTGAGGTTGTTCTGGGGGGAGGTCAGAGAGCAGAAAGGGAGCCTCTTGAGGAATTTCAAGAGCACTCACTCCAGCCACCAACAAAGCATCACTTCCCAGATGGAGAGAATAGCTCAGTGGTTATTATAAGCCTGGGCTTTTTGGCTGTAGACATGTGATCTTTGAACTTGGTTGTGTCACTTGCCAGTTGTGCAGCCTGGGGTAGGATGCACCTTCATTCTGAGCTTTGGCTTCCTTACTGGTACAACAGGGTTGGTAACAGTATCTACTTTATGGGACTGTTAAGAACATTAAGCAAGAAAATGGATGAAAAGGGCTGAGCACAGTGTGTGGCGCAGGGAGTCAATAAAAAGGCACCACGATGGCTGTGATTTCTCAGCTTTTGTGACTCCTGCCCTGGTGGCTGGTCAGGGTTATTAAGAGGATCTGAGTATTCTCCAAACTTCTTTCCAAAAAGGCCCTATTAGCTTGCATTCTCACCAGCAGTGTATATGAAATCAGCATATAATCACTTACACATTCATAGGAATGGTAAAATATAACTATAGTCCAGAAAGAAGGGAAGAGGAAGGAGAGGGGAAGGGAAGGGGGAGGTTGGGAGAAGGGAGGGTATTTGGGGGGACCTCACCTAATGTGCATAATGCAATGATACATTTCTAAACTATTAAGAATAGAGTATGAATGTCTTACCTCAACATAAGTAAGGGAGGAGATGGTTATGTTAATCAGTTAGATGTAAGCATTCCACATTGTATATCAAATCAGCACATTGAACCTCAGAAATGCATCAATGTACACAGTTATGATTTAATAAAGAATTTTTAAAAAGAGGATCTGATGAAATAAGGGGTTTGAATGTGCTTAGAAGGGGGCTGGAGAGCATGACATCAGCATAGAATATTGAAATAATCATTTTCTCAGGTTTTGAAATTGACTAACTGATGTGCTGTTGAACGTGGTTTTGGTGCCTGGCAGCCAAAGGGCGTGAGCCAGAGCTGGCCTCTGGTGTGACGTTTCCCTCTGGCACAGGAGGATAGAAGGGGCCGAGACACAGCCTACCCATTGCCCCTTCTGGGGCCATCGCCCTGCTTAGTCCTCTCAGTTTAGTCCTCTCAGCTTAATTAGGTTGTTTATGGGTGTGGTGGTGGCACAGAGGATCTGTGGCTAAAGCTTTATTTGCTGACCGTTTCCCAGAGCCTGAGGTTCTGAGGCTGCCTGGGGCAGAGCAAGCAGAGGAGCCGACAAGGGGCTAAGCAACAAGCCCTGATTTATGGCCCGAGGCTCCCATTCCAGAAACCACATCATCAGTCCCTTCAGGAAGGAGCTTTAACCAGGGGAACTGCCCTTCTGACTGCAGGCCTAACTCCCAAGCCTGCTCCCAAGGGCAACCCCTTTTCACGCATCTTTAAGGGAAGAAAACCCAGAGAACAATTCTGGGGCTGGGTCAGGGTTGGAGACTGCTTTCTACTGGCCAGGCAAACACCTAAACATAAAAGCACCAGACTGCTAATGGAGAAAGGGAGAGGTGGTAGAGTCCATAACAAAATGATCTTACGGAAGAGACAAACAGCCCTTTACTTTGTATTTACATCATGTCTTACAGATACCTGCTCCATTCTTGCCTGGCATCTTAACTGACTTGAAGACATTATAGTAGAATTCCAGGATGCCCTCTGTGACCACACCCTTCATGAATGGTATGTGTAACAAACACCTGCCATTCTCTCCAGCTTGGCTTTTAGCAGAACTGTATGTACAGCCATGTGTTAGGATGGGCCCCTCCATTAGATCCAGGGGATGAACCATCTTTGTTCTCATTCAAGCATGACAATTCCATTTTCTTTTCTTTCTTTCTTTCTTTCTTTTCTTTTAAATTAAATGATAGCTGTGTACATTAATGCAATCATGGGGTACATACAGTGTGTTGGTTTTATACACAGTTTGAAATATTTTCACTAAACTGGTTAACATAGCCTTCATAGCATTTTCTTAGTTACTGTGTTAAGACATTTATATTCTACATTTAGAAAGATTCATATGTACCCTTGTAAGATGGATCATAGGTGTGGTCCCACCAATCAGCCTCCCTCTACCCATCCTCCCTCCTTCCCTCCCGTCACTGTCCCCCTCCCCATATCCTTGGGCTATAATTGGGCGGCAATTCCATTTTCATTTGCCAGTGATTGATTCAGGGATGGTCATGTTGTCCAGTTCTGGTTAATGAGACCTGAGTCAAAGTGTTCTGGAATCTCTGGAAAGATTTTTCTAGATGATAAGAAAGAGACATAGTAGAAGAAATTCTGCTCTCTCTTCTTCTTTTGCATGTCATTATATGAGGATGTGGTGTTTGGAATTTGGCCACTATCTTGCCACAGTCTTCTCTTGCCAAAAACACTGCAGAGAAGACAATCCATAGCCTTGACATTGTTGAGTCACAGTCTCACCCTGGAACTGCCAAATTGTAGACTTTTGTTAAATAAAGTAATAAAAGTCTTTATTGTTTAAGCAACTTTTAGTTAGGTGTTCCATTATATCTATGCCAAAGCATCCAAACTAACACATCAGAGAAACCATTCCTCATTTGAGCCTCTCTCTCTTTTTACTTTCCTTGCCTTAATCCAGGCTACTCAGTCCTGGATGCCTGCAGTGGCCAGGACAGTGATATAGAAAAGTATGGCCCAGTATAAGAGAGGTGAGTAGGAGAGCATATGCTCTTTGTGAAGGTGCTGGTGCTAGTAATGGGGCTCCAGCTGTTCTTGGCCACACAGGAATGCTAGCCAGATGTGGCTAGATGTTACATTTTTCTAGAAAAAATTGAAAAACTGGATTTTTATGTGGAATCTCTCAATTTAGAAATGCACATTTGAATTTTAAGGAAAGATATTGTATAGACCGAACCAACATATCTTTGCCCTGTGGATAGTCATAGGGTCACACATTTGGTATTTGAATTTGACCTAGAGTTTTCTCTCATCTTGAGCTTGATCCTAAGTAAAGACTGTCAGTGAATCATTTCAGATTTGCTGTTGTGTGGGGCTGTGGTTGTGGGCTTGGGTGCAGAAGGGGATAGAGGATGGGAGAAAACCATAACTGTGGCCTGCCATTAAGCTGGGACATTTTCAAGAAAACAAAATTTCACCCTGCAGGATAGACCTCCTCTCAGAATAGATGCCATGTGCAATTTTACTGAAAGGGTCAAGATTGCTTTCTCCATTTGTTAAATAGGGGATCTTTTCCCCACAAAAAAAAATCTTATGCTTAACTCCAATTTATAATTTTTTTTTCTCTTTTGGAAACTCAATAAAGGTCTGGAAAAGAAATTTTTGTCTAGGTTTTCTACCAAAATTCTTGAGGGAATTAAAATTTGCAGGATCAGACAAAACAATATTAAGCAGTAATTACTAAGTGTAATTAATTCCCAATGTAGAAATGCAACTTCCCAAAAGTCAGATAGATAAGTATAGACTTTGTGCTAATTAGCACACATACCCTACTAAAACCAAGCCCAATTCATGATAATTTGGATTTCCAAATAATCAACACTGAATTCTTGTTAACCAGGGAAGAAGTAATTTAACAAATGAGAGGTTAAGTAATCACTAAGAGACAGAACTGAAAACTCTTCAAGTTACTCTGTAGACTCAGGAGTCCTGACTAATTTCAAGAATCTTTTCTATTACACGCAACCCTGCTTCTGAGTCCCTCTTTGGAGAAAAATGTTTAAAGGAAAATCTCACTCCCTACAACTTATATTCATTTGATTTATATTTTTACAACAACAACAACAACAAAAAGTCATGTAGAAACATCTACTCCATCATCTACACTGAGTTATTTTCAAAGTTACCTGTTCAAAGTACTAAGTAAAACCACAAGAAATTGCAATTTTTGTCAACTATTGGCAATTTCACATAGTTGCACCTATATATCATCTAATTTTAAAAGGATCATGAATTATAACACAGCTACTAATGACTAAATGCTCTAAGAATTTTGCTTTATCTCTATTTCATCCCTCTTTAACTCTTACTTGGTTCCTCAAAAAGATTAAATACGTATCTTTAACCTCAAATTGATATGGTTTATGCAATACAAACTGTATGAGAAGGGACATTCAAAGAAAGAGGAACAATATGTAAACAGAAATAAGACAGGAAATGCCTCTGTCCAATACGTTAAGCTTAAACATATATTTTATCAACTAATATTTTTCTAGCACATTGTGCCAGAGACCTCACCTATAGCATCATCCTCTGTTTAAACCCTCCTAGACTCTGTACAAAGTCAATAAAATAATTCAGCTCATAGTGAGGAATAATTCTTTTTCTCCTTAACTTGATTTTCTTGATAAATTAACTATAATCATTGCTGAAATCCTAACTGCCGTGGGATTTTATGATCCTACGTGCCAATGTTCTCCTCAATAAAAATCTAGAAAGCTACACTTTCACAGTATAAATGTTATGTACCACAGAGAAGCTATCCGTGAACATCAAGCCTGCCTTGGTTTTATTAAATTGCTAGCATATCGACTCTATACGTTTTAGCCAAAAAATAAATGAATCATCTCCTAAAGTCCATAACAATAAATTAATATCATACTTCCTGTTTTGAACATACTATTCAGATTAGAAATCCTAAATTAAATAGGAATTTTGAGTTTTGTTAAAACTTCTTAGACCCTCGTAACTTATTTACCAAGACAGTGACTGGTGCAGATTTAGGAACAAAACAAGAGATTAAGGGTGGAAAAAATTCTACTTCAGCACTTTTTCAACTACTACAGATCTTGGGGGGATGTTCTTTTTGGCACATCTGAACTTTGCATTTCTTTCTGTAACAAAACTAAAAACTTTTGTCATAAAATTTGCAGAACGAATGCAGAATGAAAGGGGAGAAGGTATTGACTAGGCCTGATTCTTATTTCAGAAAAAGAACTTTCAATTTTACTATAGACTTTGCAGGGCTGCCAAAAGGGGGAATGAAAGGTACTTTCCAGATTCTTTGTAGTACTAGAGAGAGAGAAAAAAATGTGGAAGAAAGCTGTATGGATTACATGGGAAATTTTTCTTTCCTTTTGTTTTTTTTTAAAGACATTTAATCTTTTTAAAGTCTCACTCTGCTGCCCAGGCTAGAGTGCTGTGGCCTCAGCCTTGCCCACAGCAACCTCAAAGGTTCAAGCAATCCTCCTGTCTCAGCCTCCTGAGTAGCTGGGACTACGGCATCCTCCATGACACCTGGCTAATTTTTTGTATTTTTAGTAGAGACTGTCTTGCTCTTGGCACAGGTTGGTCTCAAACTCCTGAGCACAAGCCATCCTCCTGCTTCAACCTCCCAGAGTGCTAGGATTATAAGCATGAGCCACCACACTTGACCTACATGGGAAATTTTCATGAAAAACAAGAGGATACAACTACGTAATATTGACAAGACCCTAAACAGGGACAGATTCTATTTATTTAAGAAATAGTCTAAAGTAAACATATTAGCAAGAAAAAAACAAGTGATCCCATCTCAACGTGGGCAAGGGACTTGAAGAGAAACTTCTCTGATGAAGACAGGTGCATGGCCTACAGACACATGAAAAAATGTTCATCATCATTAGTCATAAGAGAAAT
>CAUYQV010097547.1:0-18271 GCA_963574575.1 Galagoides demidoff
CCTCTGGGGGAAGAAAGCTCCCCTGCTTGCTCCAGCCTGCCAGGTTTTTTTGCCGGCTGCTGTCACCAAGACAAGGTGGCAGGTCCCCTCCCCAGGCCCTACTCGGCTGAGCTGGCTGGGGTGCCACTTTTCCGGTATCAATATGTTGGGTAAAAGCCTGTGCTTTGAAATAAATAAATCTTATTTCAACTGTAGACATCACTAACTACTATTGTATCAATGTTGGGGAAGCCTGTAGGCTTCTGAGCATGAAGCCCTCTGAAGGACAGAGAAAATGGTTTGGTCTGAGGGACCACTTGTTAGGGTTAGATAAGATTAGGTACATGAAGTCCTCAGCATAGCACCTGATGCATAACCTGTTCCTGATAAATCATACCTATTGTTATTGTCACTCAGATTAAATATAACACTTAAAAAATTAGCACTTAATTTTGCATGTCTCATTTATGATGCATACTTGGGGGCCGGGGTGAGGGCAGCAGAGAAGAGTTTTGCTTTTCTTTAGTGATTAAAAAACTTTCTCATGAGATTTTGCTTATTAAAATATTCTTTATGTTTAATATTTGACAAATGATGAAAAAAGAGATGGAATAGATGGAATAGATGCTACACAGATGTCCAGACCTTTCCATCTCCCTGCCTTCAGATGTTTGTCAAGTAATCACCATTTGCTAGGCTGGGCATTGCATCTGTGCTGAGTATTGAATGGAAGGTATATCCAGGTGGTTCTGTCTCCAACATGTATTCCACATTTGTCTGCTACATCATCCATTTTCCTGGTGCTTTCAAGATGGAGTCCTTGTTACCATATCAAGATTATTACCTCCCCTAATTAGTCTCCTTGTTTCCATTTGTGCTTACCCACCAATCCATTATCTACCAACAGCAAGAATAATATACTAAAAACACTTACCAGATATGGTTGTGTGACCATAGTTAAAAATACTTCACAATAACATTCAACATCTTACCATGGCCTACAGAGTACCAGCTGTCCTGTCTCGTACCTGATGTCACACAACCCATGCGTTAGTCTGTTACATCAGCCTGCCCTGAGCCCCTCCCTCCAAAGGCCCAAGATGTGCCTCCCTTAGGCCTGTTCTTCCCTCTGGCTGGAAAGTTCAGCTCCCTCAGTAGGACATGATGGTTGCCTCTGGCTCATTGGGGGTTTAATGCCATCACCTCAGGGAGACCCTCTTGGACAATTAATCTTTAAGACTGTCCCGTCTTCCTCTCCACCTGGCAGCTCATCTATCTTTTGAACACAAGTACTAATCACAAGCTGCAATTCCCCCTCTTATTCTTATCATCTGTCTGTCAGCCTCAGGTAAGAGAGACCCTGCCTGTCACATTCTTGATTAGATTCTCTACCAGGCCAAAGAGCAGAACAGGACCTCTAAATACTTGTTGGGTAAATGTTTGAAACAATTGAAAACACAGAAGAAACAAATCGCTTTATGTTTTCCTGTAGAAAGAGTTGGTGGAAACACAATTTGTTAGTGAAAATGCATTTCACGATAACTATGAGAGCACGTAGTGTATACATACCTGGTATTAGAAATGACAAGCAAGTCATCAAACAAAAAGAGGTAGCGCTTCTGTCTCCTCCAGCCTTTCTTTAACTCCACAGGACTATGGAGCAGCAGGAGATGATCCAATGCCTCCTTGTGGGTGTCCTCCTCTGGGAAAGAGCTGCTCCTGCAGCATGGCAACCACTAGGGACAAGGAGTCAGTGCTGAGATATATGAGAGTGTTTCATGCCAAATGTCAAGGGTGACAGAATCTGAAAAGTATGGTCAACCCCTGCCACTGGCAGGAGCCACACAGAGGCATGAGAGGAAATAAAGTCAGCCCCTAGGAGCCCACACCAGCCCACAGGGGACAGCTAGAAAACAAAAGGGGGCCTTCAGTACCACAGCCCCAAGGAACTGACATTGGCAAAACCTGAGCTTAGAAGCAGATACTTCCCCAGCCCCTCTAGTAAGGAACACAACTCTGTCAATGCCTCTATTAGCCTTGTGGGACCCTGAGCAGAGGACCTAGTCAACCCCACCTGGATCCACAAAAGTGTGATGTAAATTCCTATTGTTCTAAACCACAAAGTCTGTAGTAATTTCTTATAGTGACACAGAAAACCAATGCAGATTTGGGTAACTGGAAGTCAGGTGTTGCTGTAATAAACATCTAAAAATGCAGAAGTGACTTTGGGATCAGCAGTAAGTGGATGTTGGAAGATGCATGAGGAGCATGATAGGAAAAAAAAGTCCAGATTGTAAAAAATGTGCACTTTAAAGACTGCCAGTGAGCGCTCACAAGGTACTGAGGAACATTACATGCAAAGAAGTCCTAGCTCGCCTTAGCCAACAGCTAATACATCATGAATTGTGGAAAGAAATATGAATTTTATGGTGATGTGATCACTCATCCCTGTAATCCTAGACTTTGGGAGGCCAAGGTTAGAGGATCCCCTGGGTTAGGAGTTTGAGACCAATCTGCACAACAGGATGAGATCTTATTTTTATAAAAATTTTAAATTTAGCCATCTGTGATGGCATGTGCCTATATTTCAGGCTATGTGGGAAGCTGAGGCACGAAGATCACTTGAATCCAAGAGTTTGGGGTTACAAGGAGTTTATGATGACATCACTGCACTCTAGTCTGGGCAGCAGAGTGAGACCCTATCTCAAAAAACAAATAAATAATACAAACTAAAGAAAAAAAAAGACATATATGTATATGGTCTTTTATATATTAATATTGGTGATTTTAAAGGGTTTGGAAATAACATGTTATAGAAAACTGAATAAAGGGAGATCCTTGTTACAGGAAGGCAAATATCTTAATGAAACTATGTCATACAGTTACCTAGAAAGCAGACTTCTCACTTTTCTTTATTCTTTCTTTCTTTTCTTTCTTTTTCTTTTTTTTAGACAATCTCACTTTGTCACCCTCAGTAGAGTACCATGGCATCACAGGTCGCAGCAACCTCAAAATTTTGAGCTCAAGTGATCCTCTTGCCTCACCCTCCTAAGTACCTGGGACTACAGGCACCCTCCACAATGCCCAGCTAGTTTTACAGATGGGTGTCTCACTCTTGTTCAGGCTGGTGTTGAACTCCTAAGCTCAGGCAATCTGCCCACCTTAGCCTCCCAGAGTGCTGGGATTACAGGCGTGAGCCACTACGCTTTGCTGAAAGCACACTTATTCATTGATAAACTTAGATGTTTACATAAAAATATTTCCAAGTAAATAGTGTTTTTTTGTTTGTTTTTTTGGATCACAAAAATATACCTATTTTTTTTTATTGGGCGAGGAAAAAAAAGCAGCCCCTAAACTGGGCCCTATTTAGTGGCAGTTTCTTATTTCACAGGGTTAAAGGCGACTTTCAGGAAACAAAAGTTGTTTGGAAAAACCCAGGTATATGTGCTTTGTGTGTTGTGATGGGCAGAAGACATGAAGTGAAGTGTGAAGACCCTTCACACCCTCCATCTCACCTCTGACTGTGTCCTGGAGCCCCAGGGCAGAGAAAGCACTACTTTCATTCCTGCTTCTTGGGATACTTGATGGCTAATAGTAATAGAGGATGACAAGCAACAAGAGCTACATGCCCAGCACGTTGGGGAAGATGGCACTGCATGGCCATGAGCATCCTGATGAGCTCCAAGGGGCTCTGACACCCCTGGGCACACGAGCCTGAGGTGGGAAACCTGGTGGGAACTTCCTACAGCCAGCTGAGCCCCAAACCAGCCATTTCCCTCAAGTAAATTCTTAAAAGAGTGGCTTTTATTTCTTGCTGTTTACATGAAACTGTGAGAACAGAAATATAAATTGAGAGAAGAAATGTTAAAAAAGGAGAGAGAGAGAGAGACCCATATGCAGAAGATGCTAACATTAAGAGGACACTTCAGAAAGAGTGGCCCAGAGAAAACGCTGAGGACGTGCTTGTGCAAACCTGTTACTACATCTTACAAAGATCAAAAGGTGAATGTTTTCAGTCACAGAACAGCTTCTTAAAGACATGGAGGCTGTGGCTCTCAGGTCCCCACAGCATAACCAGAGGCACTGAAAAAATTTCAGGGCATTGTGCTTCAGGCATGTCAGCAGAAGACAAAAACACAAAAGGGATTATCTCAGAAAGCTGTGGGTCTTGACTTCTATCAAGGGAAGGGAACACCAGAGACGACCATGAGAGACCCATAGAAGTCAGGAGAAATTTTCTATCAATAGAAACACTGTTGAGTTGAGCTAAAAAAGAAAGAGTAAAGAAGAAAGGAAGATTGTCAGGTCCCTTAATCCCACAGGCAGAAAACAGACCGATATAACTACTCACTTGAAAATATGTGCTACTTTCCACAGAAAGGTAAGGATGACAGAGAAAGCAGTGACAAAAGCTCAGAAGGCAGAACCAAGCCCAACGTGTGGAGCCAAGAGTCACAGAGGGCCGACTTTGAAGTGTCCTTTGTGACACTGTCTTCAACATGATATAACAATACGTAATGTATCTCGCACACACAATACATATACAAAGACTATTTAAAACATAGAGTACTCAGGTCTCTAACTGGCCAGAGGTCAGTGACTGTAATGAAATACAACACATAGCCTAGAAAAATGGCATCTATTTATATGAAACTATAATTATAAACTTAAAATGAAGATAGCAAAAAGGTTCTTAAATTCTAAAGTTTTACCATAAAGATTTGCTGACAGTTAATTCTGATAACAGTGATAGAGATGCCATCTTTAGATAAAAGTTTACATTGCATTTGTGAAAAAATAACTGAAATAACCTTTCCTTAATGTCTTAAAACAATCTATACCTTTTTGCAGTTTTTGGCTGGGGCTGGGTTTGAACCCCCCACCTCCGGCATGTGGGGCCTGTGCCCTACTCCTTTGAGTCACAGGCACTGCCCACAATCTATGCCTTTAAGAAGTGTACCTCCATTGAATCACTTCACATTTACTGTTCCTAAGACCCTATGCTACATTCTTCAAGGAAGACACAGAAGAAACCTGTGATAGTTTTACTCATCAGCATTTAAAATCTGGTTGAAAAAAACAGGCAGGGAATTGCAAGACAAATTATGGCCCAGAATATATAAAACAAATGAATGGACATTTTCAAAAAAAATAACCATTTGGTTTCACATTAGCATGAAGATTTGGATAACTAAGGGGTGTGGAAAATTCACTGTAAATCAATATTAAATGTAAATTAATATTAAACTCAGGGGAAAAAATAGCTGATGAACACCAAATATAATACTGGAAACATGAGAAAGTTCCTAATCATAAGGAAGTACTCAGGTTGTTGCCGGAGCTACAACCAAGCTCCAACAGGACTCTGTGTTTAGATGAGGTAAAACTGAGCAGCTTTTCATGAAACTATGGCTGTGTTAAGAATCAGTTCTCATGTTTTAGAGGAAACAAGACAGAATACTTCTCGGGACCACTGGTCTGTTTTGATGACCAAAAACTGTATAGGGAAGACTACCTTGTACTGCGAAGCCTTGGAGTGCTTTTTGCTTGAGAGAAACATCCTATTCTCTTTATTTCTATTCTCAGCACTTGGCAGAGCACTGAAGACAGGTCCTTGAAGCCTGAGGACTCCACAGTAGTCAGGACCACCCACTATTATGAGGTCAAGGTTCTAAGGCTCATGCCATAACTGAAAAACTGACATACTTGCTTCCTTGATTTTGTTGCCTTCTTGGAGACCTTTAACATTAAGCCATAACTGGAAAACTGACATACTTGCCTCCTTGATTTTGCTGCCTTCTTGGAGATTTTAAAACTAAGCCATAACTGAAAAACTGACCTACTTGCTTCCTTGATTTGGCTGCCTTCTTGGAGGCTTTTAAAATTTACTGTTTAATTTTCTTTGTTTTTGAGACAGAGTCTCACTTGGTCATCCCTGGTAGAGTGTGGTGGCATCATAGCTCACAGCAACCTCAGACTCTTGGGCTCAATTGATTCTCTTGCTTTAGCCTCCTGAGTAGCTGGGACTACAGTCATCCACCACAAAACCTGGCTATTTTTAGAGATGGGGGTCTCACTCTAGCTCAGGTTGGTCTCAAACTTGTGAGCTTAGGTGATTCACCTCCCTCAGCCTCCCAAAGTACTGGGATTACAGGTGTGAGACACCATGGACTGTTTAACTTTTTTTCACAATTACAGTTTCACATGCGATTTTAAGAACTAATGAAAGAGTCCATCAGCTGTTTGTCCAGTCTCTCTCTCAATATCTTCCAAAAGTATAGTATGACACCCTAAGCAGGATATTAACACAATACATTCCAGTGACTGGACACTTCCACTAGCACAAGAATCTAGAAGTCTGACAATTTGTGAAATCACTATGGTGCACTTACATTGTCAGCACTGTACAAAAAACTCAGTAAGGTTTCATAACCTTGGTTGGTATATTAGTGCCTCACAGTCTCACAGCTGCCTTTATGTCGCCATGTGGTGGCAGGGTATTGCTGAGTGGCATTCATTTTAATTGTATTTTTGTGCCATCCTGAGAATGCCAGAGCTTGAATTAGAGCAATGAACATACATTCATAAATTTCTTCTTAAGCTTGGCAAAAATGTAGTGAAACCAGGGACATGTTAATCTCAGTTTATGGAGATAATTCCATGAAGAAAATGGCAGTGTACAAATGGATTAAGCATTTTTCTGAAGGGAGAAAAAGCATCACTGATAAAGGGAGGTCAGGGCAACTAGTAAGGAGCAGGACTGATTTAAAAAATTGCAAGAATTCATCAAATGGTGTGTCAATATCATCAGCTACCTGTAAGAAGCATAGCAGACCAAGTAAACACCCCAGAGAAACAGGAAAATACCAACTGAAAATAATGGCTCTGGGAACAACTTGGATGGCTGTTTGTAAGGGAGTTTTTAGCCATTAAGCCGATACCTGTATTGGAACACCCTCCCCACTCAGCTGATCTGGCCCCAAAGGATGTTTTTCTTTACCTGAAGAGAAAGAAAATATTGAAAAGAAGACATTTGGATGACATCCAGGCTATAGAGGGTAACGATGACAGCTCTGATGGCCATTCCAGGAAAAAAGTTCCAAAATTGCTTTGAAGGGTAGACTAGGTGCTGCCATCGGCGCAGAGCTTCCTAAGGGGAGCACTTTGATGGTGACCCTAGTGATACTGAGCAATGAAGTACATAGCACTTTCTCAAGGATGAGTTCACGAACTTAACTATGGGACCTCATATGACCCTTTTCCTCCCACACCAACCTTCTCCAACGGCTTTTTAATTCCTAGGAACCACTTCTCTAGGTGGTTCATATTTATAATATAACGTCACCCTTCAGAGAATGGTACATGAACAGAATTACACACAATATAGGCTTTCTGGACAGGTTAGTTCCCTTAACACAATAAATTTTATTGCACTGCTGAGTTGAATTTTGTGGTCTGTACAGTCAGTTTGGTTAACCAAACTTCTGTTGGAAAACTGTGAGATTGTTTCAAGCTTGGGCTTATAACAAGGAAAGGACCTATAAACGTTTATATTCAGGCTTTGGAATCAATAAATTGTCATTTCTCTGGAAAAAATCCACAGGAGTGTGATATCCAGGTTGTGTAATAGTTTGCATGTTTAATGTTTTAAGAAACTGTCCAAACTGGAAAACTGTCTGTTTTCCAGAGTGACCACACCATCTCACATTCCTACCAGCACTGTGTGAGTGATCCACATTCCTCACACTGACACCAATATTTGGAGTTGTCAGTTTCTGTGATAATCATGCTGAAAGGTATGTAAGTATTTCTCATTGTGGGTTTAATTTGCATTTCCCTCATGGTTGATGCCGAATATCTTTTTGATGTGTTTATTTGCCATGTCTTCCTCAGTATTATGGAATGGAACTTAAAGTATTCTGCTAAAAACATTTGATGTAAAAACATGGTATCCTTTAGTAGAAAGATGGCAATGCGTGATATGAGAAACAGAAAAAGTATAAGGCAAATAGAAAACAAATAGCAAACTGTCAGAAGTAAGTCCTTTAGGTCAGGCATGGTGGGTCCCCCCTGTAATCCCAGCACTCTGGGAGACCCAGGTGGATGTATTGTTTGAGCTCAGGAGTTCAAGACCAGCCTGAGCTAGAGTGAGACCCCCATCTCTAAAAATATCCAGGCCCTGTGGCAGGTGCCTGTAGTCCCAGCTATTCAGAAGGTTGAGGTAAGAGAGTCACTTGAGGCTAAGACTTGGAGGTTGGTGTGAGCTATGGAACCATGGCATTCTACCAAGGGTGACAAAGTGAGACTCTATCCCAAAAAAAGAAAAAAAAAAGAACTATGTCCTTTGATGTCAGTAATTTCTTTAAATGTAAATGAATTTTAATTTTATAATCAAAAGACTGGCTAAATTGATTAAAAGAGGAAAAACATTATCCAACCATATGCTGTCCACAGGGAATTCACTTTATTGATAAAACATTGATTTTCAGAGATGAGAGTCTCACCAAGTTGCCCAAGATGACTCAAACTCCTGTGCTCAAGTGATCCTCCTGCCAAGCTGGAACAACAGGTATATACCATCAAGCCCAGCATCAAGACTCACTTTAGATCCAAAGACACACATTGAAAGTGAAATGGAGGTCTTCCATTCAGACAGTAGACAGAAAAGAGAAGAGGTGGCCATACCAATACAAGAAAAGAGGGCTTTAGTTAAAAAAAAAAAAAAGATAAGAAGGAAAGAAAAGAAAAGAAAAAAGGACAAGAAATGAAAGAGACAAAAATATTCTATATGTCTTTCTAAACTAAAGGGCTCAATAGAGCAAGAAACTGTAATGTCAGGGACCAGCCTCAACATGCAGGGGCTTTACTCCCTAGACCAGCCTCAAGATGCAGGGGGTTTACTCCCTAGTCCAGCCTCGACATGCAGGGGGTTTACTCCCTAGACCAGCCTCGACGTGCAGGGGGTTTACTTCCTAGACAAGCCTTGACCTGCAGCGAGTTTACTACTTAGTGGTCTGGTGGTGTGAGGAGACCAGAATATTATTAGTAGGAGAAATAATAGAGAATATAGAGAAATAATAGACACAGATAAAGAGACAGTTTTAAGAGCAGCAGGGCTTGGGAGGCGGCACAGTCTTCTTTGTGAGCTTCAAGGTATGCTGCACCAAGTATCAGGCTGGCTCTGTATTTATTTCATACGTCAGTGTTACAGTCATAAATTTCATGAAAGCAACACAAAGAATCCCACCAAAATTCTTGCCGCACTTGCATTCTTACTAACTAGACTAACTCTACAGCTGATTACATTAATTGCATGGCTTTCCTTGTTACTTTTTACTGCTTCAGAGTATAATGATCCTAATGTAAACAAAGTCTTAATAAGAAAGCCAATCAGAGGCCAACTCAAGGACCAAATCCTAGCTGACCCCCAGTCACGCACTACAGATACAGTGTTTTAATACTCTGAGAATCTTGTGTCCAAACAGATGGACTCCTCTGGCCCAATCAAGGTGACAGAAGAAAGGAGATCTTTCTTTTCCTTATCTGGTCCAGAGCAAGTCTTTCTGAGCTGGATAACATTTAAAGAATTCACATTCTTAACTCCCAGACCAAGTCCCTCAGACCACACAGCCTTGCCCTGGAAGAAAGCAGCTTCAAGGCCTCCAGTCAACTGCTGCACTGCAGCTGTGAGGGGTCGGGGTACAAACAACACACTAGAAATATTCATACTGCAGAAATACTAGAATGATGGGATCTTGCACTTTGTGCTCAGAGCCCAGAAAATCAGCCTGAATCAAAACCCTTATAACAGTCTCCCTTTGTCTAGACTTTATTCCCTATTCCTACTAATATTTCTAATCTACTAACAATTAATAATTGAATATTGATTTTAAACTTATAAAATCATTGTTAGTAGTAATATAAACACATCAAGATATGACTCCTCCTTTAAGTTGTCCCATGTGCACCCTTCATTGTAACACTTATACACATGTATCCATCTAAATAGCCCATTAAAGTACACAGTGAATACTGACAGTTGAAGGGATATATAGCTCCATAATCATGGTTAGAGACTTTTATATCCTATTATCAGTATGGATAGAACAATCAGAAAATAAGTCAGTAAATCAATGACTTAGCACATCAACCAACTAGATCCATCACATAAAATTATAGTGGTAAAGGGAGAGTAGAATGACGAATTACTATTTTGTAGGTAGAGTTAACATTTTACAAGATAAAAAACGTTATGGCAATGAATGGCAGTGAAGGTTGCAACATTATGAATGTATTACATATCAATACTGTACATGTAAAATAAAAATATAATGTTAAATTTCATATTATATAAAGAATTAAAAATTAGAAAACAGAGAAAAATTAAGCCAATAGTAAAGAACATTGTTGTTTGTTTTAATTTAATGGAAGAGCTCTAAATGGAATAACAGTGATTTAGTCTTAGTCAACTCAGGCTGTCATGACAAAATATCACAGACTGGGTGGCTTAACCAACAGGAATTTATTTCTCACAGACCTGGAAAGTAAAAGTTTAAGACCAAAGTGCCAGCATGTTCAGTTTCTGGTAGGAGCTCTCTTTGTGACTGATAGATGGCCACCTTTTCACTGTATATTTACGTGGCATGGCGAGACAAAGGTTAGGCTTTCAACATATGAATCTGGAGGTAGAAGGAGGAACAAAAGTCATTCCATAGCAGACTGTCATTTATTTCAATGAACAGTGAATTTTTCATCAAATACAAGAGGTAGCATAAGTTTACAAAAACAAGTTAAATAGGGGAGGCTCCAAGATGGCACACTGGAGACATGTCCTCAACTGAAGCTCTCAGTAAAGCTGAGGAGAGGTGTCTCCAGCTACCTGTGCATGGGTCATCCTGCCCATAAATAACATTGCAATGGCACAGTGAAACAGCATGAGATACCAGGCACCAAAAATATATGACAGGTGGGAGGCTTACTTAGACAGTGGGTGCAAAGGAGTGGTGTGACCCAGGGACAGAGCCTACATGTGGGATCCCTAGGGTATTAAATCCACAGGAGACTCTCCTCCACCCCCCAACCCCTGTGGTGGTGGACTAAAGGACCAGACTGAAGTACAGGAGGGCCCTCATGGGAACACTGGGCAGGTGTGGAGGTATATCTTACTCAGTGCAATCTCTGGGTGTGCTGCAAGGCAAGAAAAGAGAGTGCTAAAACCTTGAGCTGACTAGAACTCATATGGTCCCAGTTTGGAGCAGCGTCCCAGGGTCCTATCCCAGATTGGCTTTGACTCTCCATTCTGGGCTCTAACAACCTCCCCTGGGCTGACTCCCATGAAGACACAGGCCAAAGTGGGCACATCCCACTTCTCACAGAAACCCCCTAGGGCCACCAAGAACTGCTTGAATGACTGAAGCAGAATATCTCACTTCAGCTTCAGGACTTTGCCTCCCCTGCCCCTGTCAGGATTCAACTCTGGCGCACCTCCTATGTCCACATTAAAATTTAAAAGGGCTTTCCATGGCAACTAGCTAATAACCTCTTGCCTGACCACATCCAGATGCTGATGTAGAGTATTTTTGTTTGTTTGTTTGTTTTCTAATTTATTTGTTTTTAAATGCAAAAGCACAAACTTGCATCCTTAAAGGAATTTTCTTTTATTTTTCTTTCTCAAATCTAGTCCTGGAGCCACTTGGTGCCCATGTAATATATACATTTTTATGATATTAGGCTTTCTATTCCTATTCTCTTTTTTCCCTTAATTTTTTGATTTTTTTCCTACTTTTCTCACCTTTCATAACTCCCTTAAACAATCAAGATATCTTTGTTGTTTATTTGTCTTGTTTTGTTTTTTTGGACAGAATCTCACTTTGTAATTTACATCAGACTGTCATACCATTGGTCTGGCTCATACTAGCCTTGAATCCCTGTGTTTGGGTGACCCTCCTGCTTTAGCCACCCAGATGGCTATGACTCCAAGTCCCCAACAGGATGCATGGCTGACTTTTTTCTATGTTTGTTGGAGGCACAGTCTCACTCTTGCTGAGGCAGGTCCCCATTACCTAACTTCAGGTAATCCTGCCCTGAACCACCAGAGTGTTGGGGTTCCTGGCGTGGGCCACCATACTGGCCTATGTTTCTCTGCCTTTCTTTTCTTTTTGCAGTTTTTGGCCAGGGCTGGGTTTGAACCCACCACCTCTGGCATATGGGGCCAGCGCCCTACTCCTTTGAGCCACAGGCACTGCCCTATGTTTTTCTGCCTTTCCTTCCTCTTTTTCTATGATTTTGTTTTCTTTCTCTTTCTTGTTCTCTTCTTTTCTTTACTGTCCCTTTTGTCCCATTACCAAAAGCCCATTTCAACATCAAAACACAGAGACAAAGAACATGAAGAAGGAAAACGAAGAAAAGAATTAAGCAGGTGAAGGAAGTAAACAAGAAGAAACCAAACATGAGCAGGAACCAACAAAAAGTTCTGGCAAGATGAAAACTCAGAGCACATCAACCCACCTGCAAAGGGATCATGGTGCAGCTGCCCAAGCAATCCCATGTATAAATAAATCATGGAAATGACAGAAAGGGAATTCAGAGTTTAGATGCCAAAAACAGTGAAGGGAATTGAAAGGAAAGTGGAAAACCACCAAAAGAAAATCAAAACATTGACCTAAGAAATCAATGAAAGACATAATGAAATTAGAAAAGACAGACCAAAAAAAGAGAAAAAAGAAAAGAAAAAGAAAGAAAAGAAAAGTAAAAGAAACCAGAAACGATATATCAGACCCTAAAGAATTGCAGGAGTCATTCAGGGAGTTTCAAAATGCAATAGAAAGTCCTTCAGCCAGAGATACTGCCTTCCATTAATTCACCAAACACACAGGGACAGAGTAGAGACACCTGATACTTGTTCTCTGGGACTTTCAGAAAACATGGAATTGTTTTCTAAATTGTTTCTAAGTTGTTTTCTACAGTCTTGTGATTCTATGAGAATCTATGAGAAGGGTGATGCTGTAGATATCAAAGGAATGGGTACTATTCAAAATGGCATGTCACACAGATGCCACCATGGCAAAACTCGAAGAGTCTACAGTGTCACTCAGCATGCTGTTGGCATTGCTGTAAACAAAAAAGTTAAGGGCAACATTCTTGCCAAGAGGATTAATGTTCATATTGAGCATATTAAGCATTCTAAGAGCCAAGATAGCTTCCTGAAACCTGTGAAGGAAAGTGATTAGAAAAGGAAGGAGGCCAAACAGAAAGGTACCTGGTTCAACTGAAAAGCCAGCCTGCTCCACCCAGAGAAGCTCACTACATTGGAAAGGAGCCTGAGCTGCTGCAACCCATTCCCTGTGAATTCATGGCATAACAGGTGTATAGCATAGCACACAGTAGAACCCAAAGACCCCCCTAAGCTGAAGCACAAAGTGCTGGAACCCATTCCCAAGAATTCATGGCATAATAGATGTACAGCATAGCACAAAGGAGAACAAAGAGGACCAGTTGAGTGGGAGCATAAGGTTCTGGAACCTATTCCCCATGGGTTCACGGCATACTAGGATAGCAAGCTTTGTCCCATTCAATGGAAAGACCCATCCCTAAGCTGCTAGAACCTTTTCCCTATGAATTCATGGCCTAATAGGTATTAAAAATAAAAGATTACTGTAAAAATGAAAGAAAAAATGTAGTATAAAATTCTAATAACAAACTCAAAGAAAAGAGAAGAAAGAAACTCAAAGCTTGAAGACAAGCTCTTGACGTAAATCAGTCATTTAAAGAGGCAGAAACAGCAAAAGCAGAGCAACCTCTCAGATAATCATGGGACTACTTGAAGTGAACAAACATACAAACTACAGCAGAAGAAGAAGAGGAGGAGGAGGAGAAAGAGGAAGAAGAAGAAGAAGAAGCCCAAAGCATGGAAGTTGGGCTTCCTACTGGAAGATGTTATAACTGAAAATTTCTCAAGCATCACCAAAGATTCAGACACACTCCTTTTAGATAGATATCAATGCCAGTTGGTCTGAATTCAAACAAACACATTGTCAACATGGCCAAGGTCAAAAAAACAGAAAAAATTCTACCAGCAGCCAGGCCAGAGCAGGACCTTATCTACAAGGGCAAAAATGTTATGATGACAGTGGATTTTTTCAGTGGAAAAAACTTTACAAGCCAGAAAATAGTTACCACCTAAGTATAATCTTCTCAAACAAAACAAAATTTTCAGCTCAGGATTCTATATCTTGCTAAACTATATATGCCTAGTAGAGGAATTGAAGGATTCATATTTGAAGTTTCATATTTGATAAAGAAAGGAAAACTTTTTTTTTTATTAAATCATAGCTTCATACATTAATGCAGTCATAGGATACAATGTGCTAGATTTATATACAATTTGAAATATTTTCATCAAACTGGTTAACATAGCCTTCACGACATTTTCTTAGTTATTGTGTTAAGACATTTATATTCCACATTTAGTAAATTTCACATGTACTCTTGTAAGATGCACCATAGGTGTGGTCCCACTGATTACCATCCCTCCACCCATACTCCCCCTCCTATCCCCTCCCTATCCCCATTCCCCATATTCTTGGGCTATAATTAAGTTATAGCTTTCATATGAAAGCTATAAATTGGTTTTATACTAGGGCTGAGTACATTGGATACTTTTTCTTCCATTCTTGAGATACTTTGCTAAGAAGAATATGTTCCAGCTCCATCCATGTAAACACGAAAGAGGTAAAGTCTCCACCTTTCTTTAAGGCTGCATAATATTCCACGGTGTACATATGCCACAATTTAGTAATACATTTGTGGGTTGATGGGAACTTGGGCTTCTTCCATGACTTAGCAATTATGAATTGGGCTGCAATAAACGTTCTGGTACAAATATCTTTGTTATAATGTGATTTTTGGTCTTCTGGATATATACCTTGTAGAGGAATTGAAGGATTGAATGGCAGGTCTATTTTTAGATCCCTTAAGTGTTCTCTAAACATCTTTCCAAAAGGAACACATTAGTTTGCATTCCCACCAGCAGTGTAGAAGTGTTCCCTTTTCTCCACATCCATGTCAACATCTATGGTTTTGGGATTTTGTGATGTGGGCTAATCTTACTAGAGGTAGATGATATCTCAAAGTGGTTTTTATTTGCATTTCTCTGATAATTAAGGATGATGAGCATTTTTTCATATGTCTGTAGGCCACACGCCTGTCTTCTTCAGAGAAGTTTCTCTTCAAGTTCCTCCCTTGACCACCCTGAGATGGGATCACTTGTTTTTTTCTTGCTAGTGGATTCTGGTTATTAAGGGTTTGTCAGAGACATAACCTGGAAATATCTTCTCTCATTCTGAGGGCTGTCTGCTTGATTTATTTACTGTGTTCTTGGCCGTGTAGGAGATTTTTAGGTTGATCAGGTCCCAGTAATGTATTTTTGGTGCTGCTTCAATTGCCCAGGGGGTCCTACTCATAAAATATTTACCCAGGACGATTTCTTCAAGAGTTTTACCTGCACTTTCCTCTAGCATTTTTATAATTTAGTGTTTTAAATTTAAATCTTTAATCCAGTGAGAGTCTATCTTAGTTAATGATGAAAGATGTGGGTCCAGTTTCAGTCTTCTACAGTTCACTCAGCACCATTTGTTAAATAGGGAATCTTTTCCCCACAGAATGTTTTTAATTGGATTATCAAAGATCAAATAACAGTAAGTAGTTGCGTTCATCTCTTGGTATTCTATTCTGTTCCATACATCTACCTCTCTGTTTTTGTGTCAGTACCATGCAGTTTTGATCACTATTGATTTATAGTATAGTCTGAGGTCTGGTAGTGTGATTCCACCTAAAATTTGTTTTTATTTCTGAGTAATGTCTTGGATAATCAAGGTTTTTTTCTGATTCTATATAAAATGAAGTATTATTTTTTCAAGATCTTTAAAGTATGACAATGGTGCTTTAATAGGGGTAGCATTAAAATTGTATATTGCTTTGGGTAGTATGGACATTTTAACAATGTTAATTCTTCCCAACCATGAGCATTGTATGTTTTTTCATTCGTTAACATCTTCAGGTATTTCTTTTCTTAGAGTTTCATAGTTCTCTTTATAGAGATCTTTCAGATCCTTTGCTAGGTAAACCCCCAAATATTTCATCTTCTTTGGCACTACTGTGAACAGGATAGATTCTTTGGCTGTTTTTTCAGCATGACTATTGTTCGTATATATAAAGACTATAGGTTTCTGAGTGTTGATTTTGTAACCTGTGACACTGCTGTATTACTTGATCACTTCTAAGAGTTTTGTAGTAGAATCCTTGGTGTTTTCCAGATAAACAATCATATCATCTACAAAGAGTGGATACCCTTGATTATCTTTTCTTGCCTAATTGTGATGGATAAAACTTCCCTTATAATTTTAAAAAGCAGTATACACAATAAGCAACCTTGCCTGCTTCCTGATCTGAGTGGAAATGATTTCAATTTAACTCCATTCAATATAATATTGGCTGTGGGTTTGCTGTAGTTGGCCTCTATCAGTTTAAGAAATGTCCCTTCTATACCAATTTTCTTAAGTGTTATGATCATTAAAGGATGCTGGATATTATCAAAATCTTTTTCTGCATCAATTGAGAGAATCATATGGCCTTTGTTTTTAATTTGTTTGCATGATGAATTATATTTATAGATTTATATATATTGATCCAGCCTTGAGACCCTAGGATAAAATGAACTTGCTCATGGTGTATACTTTGTTTGATGTGTTGCTGGATTCTGTTTGATAGGATCTTGTTGGATATTTTTGCATCAATATTCATTAGTGATATGGGTCTGTAATTTTCTTTTCTTGTTGGGTCTTTTCCTGGTTTGGGGATCAAGGTGATGTTTGCTTCATAGAATGTGTTGAGTAGTATTCCTTCTTTTTGTATATTTTGGAAAAGGTGAAGTAATATAGGTACTAGTTCCTCTTTAAAGGTTTGGTAGAATTCTGATGTAAAGCCATCTGGTCCTGTGCTTTTCTTTTTAGGGAGATTTTGTAGTTGATGCCATTTTGGAACTTGATATAGGCCTGTTGAACATTTCCACCTGATTCTGGATAAGTTTTGGAAGGTGGTGTGCTTCCAAGTATTGGTCTATTCCTTCAGATTTTGTATTTCTGAGAATAGAATTTCTTCTAATATTCATTAAGGAGTTTTTGAATTTCTTAGGAGTTTGTTGTTATTGCATCTTTACCATTTCTGGTTGATGAAAGTAGAGATTTTACTCTTTTTTTTCCTGGTTAGTTTAGCCAAAGGTTTATCTATTTTATTGTCCTTTAGAAAAAAACCAACCTTTTGATTTATTAATCTATTGTATAATCCTTTTGCTTACAGTTTCATTTAATTCTGCTCTAATTTTAGTTATTTATTTTCTTCTGCTGGGTTTTGGGATTGGAATGTATTTCCTTTTCCAGTTGCTTGACTTACTCTCTTTCTGTTATCTTGAGGAAGGCTTGCAGTGCTATAAATTTCCCTCTTAGGACTGTGTTTCTGGTATCCCAGAAGTTCTGATAATTCATGTCTTCATTATTGTTTTGTTCCAAAAATTTGGTAATTTCCTTCTTAATCTCATCTATGACACAGCTATGATTCAGCATAAGGTTATTTAGCTTCTGTGTTTTTGTATGAATATGCATATTCCTGTTGTTATTGAGTTCAACTTTTATTCCATGATGGTCTGAGAAGATGCAAGGAATAATTTCTATTCTTTTAAATTGACCGAAGTTAGACTTGTGACCTAAGATGTGATCAATTTTGGAGAATGTTTGATGGGCTAATGAGAAGAATTTGTATTCAGTTTTGTTAGGATGAAATGTTCTGTAGATGTCCATTAAATCCAATTGTTGAATGGTTACATTTAAGTCTAAAATATCTTTGCTGAGTTTCTTATTGGAGAATATATCCAACACTGCCAAAGGAGTGTTAAAATCTCTCACTATGATGGAGCTGGAGGAAATCAAGTTGCTCTTGTCTATTAGAGTCTCTCTTATCAATTGAGGTGCATTCTGATTGGGTGCACAAATGTTAATAATTGAAATCTCATCCTGTGAGAATATGAAGTGATCACCCTTATCTTTCCTTAATTTTGTTGGTTTAAAGCCTATTGTATCTGCAAATAAAATTGCAATGTCTGCTTTTTTCTGATTCCATTCGCCTGAAATATAGATGACCATCCCTTCATTTTGAGTCTATATTTATCTTTTAAGGTCAGATGAAAATCTTATGTGAAGCAGATATCTGGCCTGAGTTTTTGTATCTAGTCAGCCAACCT
>CAUYQV010097548.1:0-17633 GCA_963574575.1 Galagoides demidoff
CTGTGGTCCCAGCTACATGGGAGGCGGAGGCAGGAGACTCGCTTGAGCCCAGGAGTTGGAGGTTGCTATGAGCTGTGATGCCATGGCACTCTACCCAGGGGGATAGCTTGAGGCTCTGTCTCAAAAAAAAAAAAAAAAAAAAAAAAAAGAATAAAGTACCATTTGTAGAAGAGCCCCTCACCCAGGGGGCATGTGGTTAGTTAAACACTGTTTTTTTTTTGGGGGGGGTTGGAGACACAGTCTCACTATGTTGCCCCAGGTACAGTGCCTTGGCATCACAGTTTATAGCAACCTCAAACTCTTGGGCTTAAGCGATTCTCTTGCCTCAGCCTCCCAAGTAGCTGGGACTATAAGCAGCCACCACAACAGTTGGCTATTTTTTTGTTGTAGTTGTTGTTCTGCAGACCCGGGCCAGGTTCGAACCTGCCAGCCTTGGTGTATGTGGCCAGTGCCCTAACTACTGAGCGATGGGTGCCCAGCCCAGGTTAAACACTCTTATTCTACTTTGATATTCATTATTTTAAAAAGTCAATTATTATAACATTTATGTAGGAAGCAGTTTACTCATAGAATACTTAAGTAAAATGGAGCTAATTCAGTACCAAATGCAATTATCATATACCTATAATTTAAAACTCATTTAATATAAAATTAGGAAACTTATGGAAACATCAAGCTTATACTAAAGCAGCATTCTCAACCTGTAGGTTGTGACCCACAGGGACTGTATTAAAGGGTCATGGCAATTAGGAAGGTTGAAAACCACTGTACTAAAGAGTCAAATCTGCGAGGAAGGAGGTCTGGGAGCAATTATCTGAAGTTTTTAATGCTTCCTTCCTTTATCAGAATACATTTATTTAACATGAAAATCAACCCATATATGAACTTGTAACATCTCCACTTCAGCCATGGCTCTTCCTTCATCTGCCACCATAGATTTCCATTTTATTTTTTTAAGAGATGGGGTCTTGCTATATTACCCATGCTAGACTTAAACTCCTGGGCTCAATTTACTCTTAGCACTATAGACTTCTAACTCCTTCCCAAATCTCATTTAGCCCCTCCAATCCTTCTTCTACAATGGGGTCAAAAAGATATTTTCAGAACTAAAACCTGGACCTGTCACCCCTCATTCACATGGCAAAGGCTTCCACCTGCTGTGCCCAGGGGCTCCAGCAGTTCCCACACTACCCACAAACCCAGGCACACTGAACGCCCCCCAGTTCTCAGCCAAGCCCACCTGCCTCCCACCAGTGACCTCTCCTCAAGCAGGTCCCCTCTGGAAAACAGTGCTTTTAATATCTTAGCCTTTTTAAATCCCTGGCCTGAAAATGACTTCCATGGCAACCTTCCCTGAACCTGTCAGGGCCACTGCCCTACAGATTTCACGGCCACTTGGGCTTCACAGCTACACCTGCTCTCATCTATGCTTCTCGGGTGATCTCCCCATTAGGCAGTAGCCATGTGCATTCAGCTCTCCATTGCTAACCAGCACATGCTCAGATAGCTTGGAATTAATGAGTTTCAAGAGTTTCAAAATTCTTTGCACTCTTGTACATGATGCTTTCTGCTCATGGCGCTGGGAGATCTCAGCCACTTTACTGAGGGCCAGAGGAGGATGGGGGCCAACACAGCGGCCAAGGGAAGACTGGTTTGATGTGTCCTTAGCAGAGCACTTTACATAAACCTCATCAGAATACTGGGCATTCCTTTTATACTTTTGATAATAAATCTAAAAATAGCACAAAAGAATAATAGTTTCAGATGCATTTTAAAACATATTAAGAGTGATGCAGGAAAATCTGTTCAAATGGCATCCACGTGAAGCAGGCTGCCCCCAACACATACCCATTCAGTTTCTTTCCCAATTATCACCCAAATTTTCAGATAATAAATGTGGTGAGGCCACAAATCACCCTGCATTTTGACTGGGTGTAGCCTGTCAGGGTCGCCTAGACATGGATGCTGCAGTTGTGGTGGTGCTGGCCTCCATGCAAGGTCGGTGTAGGCACAAAGAGGCCCTAAGCATGCCTACAAGATGGTGTTTTAACGTTTGGATCCTGTTCTGAACACTTTTAAGTATGTGACACTACACTGGATGTAGCCTCCTGCACCTTGCTTTTCTGTTTCATGGGATCCACCTGTTGGTGAGCACAGGTCTGGCTCAGTCTCTAACTGCTGTGTAACAGTCCTTTCCTGACCAATCCTCTGTATCACTAATAGTTTCTAAACAATGCTGCAATGTTCTTACCGGTCTCCTGTGCATACGTGCCAGTTGCTCTAGGACACTGATTACTTCAGTCAGAACTCCTAGGCTTACTCCCTCTGCTATAACTGAGTTTCCTGGGGAGATGGGAAACAAGTCACTAGATGTTTACTAGAGAGCCACTAGTTAGTTCTACTCAGATTAAAGCTACATGATGCAGCAGATGAGGCAAGGCTAAATAGCTATGCGTTCCTAATTCATATCCTATGTTGCTGGTTGTACCTTGTGGCAATCTAAGCTTTAATCTCCTTCTCTGCAAAATATCTACCTTGTAAGTGGTTGTAAAGAGAAAACTACTTGCAATATATTTAGTGCAGGACAAGGAAGAGGGTAGGTGTATCAGGTCAACTTGGGATGGAGTCTGCATCACTGTGAATTCGAATATGCTGCAATCATAAAGCAAAACAGTTATTAAAACAAGTGTGAACAAACTTACTACAACTTATAAATGTTATGGACTGAATGAATGCCTCTGTTTTCCTAAAACTCTTAAGTTGAAGGCATAACCCCAGTATGTCTGTTTTAGAGGTGGGGCCTTTGCAGATGTTATTAAAGTTATCTGAGGTCATCAAGGTGGGTCCTTCAAGAGGCTCTCAAATGGGTGCTTTCACTCCCTTGCATTGGAACTGCCCCATGAGGACACAGCGAGAAGGTGCCATCCACAAGCCAAGAAGCCCTGCCCAGAAACTAAATCAGCTAAAACCTTTGAGACTTCTAGACTCCAAAACTGAGAAGAAAAAATCCCTGTTGTTTAGGCTGCCCAGTCTGTAGTAATGTTTGGGCAGTCCCAACAGTATAATATGTAATACATTTATAATAAATATGCAATATACTTAGAAATATGGAAGGTAATTTTTTGCTTATCATTTTTTGGTAATGGCTAATAAAGCTGTTATCAGCAAGAGTATAATTCACATATCATACAATTCCCGATTAAAAGATATAATTCTGGGCCACGCCTGTGGCTCAAAGGAGTAGGGCGCCGGCCCCATATGCTTGGAGGTGGAGGGTTCAAATCCAGCCCCTACAAAAAAAAAATATATATATATATAATTCCATGGTTTTTGATATAATCAGAATTGTGAAACTTTCACACATAGAATGTTTTAATTGTCTCAAAAGAAACCTTGGCTCAGTGCCTGTAGCTCAAGTGGCTAAGACCCCAGCCACATACATCAGAGCTAGCAGATTTGAATCTAGCCTGGGCCTGCCAAATAACAATGACAACTACAACCAAAAAATAGCCAGGCATTGTGGTGGGCACTTATAGCCCTAACTACTTGGGAGTCTGAGGCAAGAAAATCGCTTAAGCCCAGGAGTTGGAGGTTATGTAAGCTGTGATACCACAACACTACCCAGGGTGACAGCTTGAGGTTCTGTCTCAAAAAAAAAAAAAAAAAAAAGAAAAGAAAGAAAAGAAACCTTGTGCCTATTGGCTACAACTCTTCACTCTCCCTTCCCACTCAGTCTTAAGCAAGCACTGATCTGCCTTTACAGACTTGCCGGTTCTGGACAGCCCCTATCAATGCAATCACACGTAGTGACTGGCTTCATCCATGTCGTAGCACGTACCAGTACTTCATTTATCTTTATGATTGTATACTCCTCTGCATGGAGAAACCACATTTTGTTTTTCCATTTGTCTGCGGAGGGACACCTGGGTTTCCACATTTTTGGCTACTGTGAACAATGCTGCTGTGTACAAATTTCTATGTAAACATGTATTTTTAGTCCTCTTGGGTAAACACCTAGGAGAGAGATTGGTCAAATAGTACCATGATGGGCAACTTTCTGAGGACCAGACTGTCCCTTTCCCAAAATGGCTGGACCCTCTTGCCCTCTCCCAGTAGTTTGAGGGTTCCAGTCTCTCCATGTCCTCACAATACTTGCTATAATCTGACTCTTCAAGCCTACTGGCCCCAATGGCTGTGAACTGGTGTCTCATTGCAGTTTTCATTTGCAGTTCACTAACAGGCAATGATGCTGAGTATCTTTTTATGTGCTTACTGGTTATATTTTACCTTCTTTGGAGGAAAATTAAGAGTGACATATTGAATGTGTTGTATGCCTGGTACTTGAGGTCACATGGATTTTTTCACTAACCCCTCATTGTAATGTGATTTTGTAGTCACTATTTTCACATGCAAAAATTAACACTAGAAACTGTAGATTTTCATTTAACTTTTAAATCAATTTAAAAAGCACACACTCATTTGTATGTCTGTGTAAAAAATGGGTTTCCCTCTTTTTCAAATCCTCATGTTTTCACAATAATAAATTGGTTGCATATAGTGGCTCATACCTATACCCCAGTACTTTGGAAGGCTAAGGTGAGACAATCACTTGAGATCAGGAGTTTGAGACCAGCCTGGATAATACCTAGGCAATAGCTAGACCCTGTCTCCACAAAAAATAAAATTAAGCAGGTATGGTGATGGGTACACGTAGTCCCAGCTACTTGGGTGGCAGAGGCAGAAGGATTGCTTGAGCTCACAAGTCGGAGGTTGTAGTGAACTATGACGCCTCCATCCTGGACAAGAGAGTGAGGCCCTGCCTCAAAAAAAAAAAAAAAATTCAATCTAACACTAGCAGTGAGCACTTTTATACCACTATGCACCACATGAGAGCCTCACAGGATAAATACCTTACTCTCACTTAAAAATCTGTCATCTATACATCAAGTATCTCAAGAACAAACAATTACAACTGGTCCTATCACCACATTTTTTTATTTCAGCTAGTTAAGGCCCTGTGATCATATCTCACAGATCTTCCAGCCCTCCAGCTTCCAAAGGCTCTCAACAGTTTGAAACATCTCTGCATAAAAAAACAGCTCCACAGTATTTATCCACAGACTGATACATGCTCAGTATCTATACTTGGTGGAGTAGTCCTTGGGAGACACAACCAGACCACGGCCTTTGCGGGCCCCACGGTACACAGTCTCTATGATGTCCACCATCTCCTGCTTGTCCTCCATGGCCCAGTTAATCTTGTTGTTGTTGCCGGTGCCCAAGTCAATCATGATGTGCTTATTTCTGCAAAGAGAGGGCAGTGCATCAGCTCTCACATGAATCTTAAGAATTCCCTGGGGGAGGGAGGGACCCTATTTTTCCCATTGCTAAGACAAGAACACATACAGTCAAGAGCAGTGGTTCTCAACCTTCCTAATGCCACAATGTATTTTCCTTGTTAAAAAGGGGTCATGACCCATAGGTTGAGAACCATTGGTCACAAGGGTACTCCATGATTTAGGTAGGAGAAGGTGGGAAACAACCTAACAATTGTTAAAAATGCATGCATTGTCCACCAAGCTTTTTCTGTATTTCTTTATTTTATTTATTTTTTTTTAGAGAAAGAGTCTCACTTTATCACCCTCAGTAGAGTGTCCTGGCATCACAATGCTCACAGCAACCTCCAGCTCTTGGGCTTAGGCGATTCTCTTGCTTCAGTCTCCCGAGTAGCTGGGACTACAGGCGCGCACCACAACACCCAGCTATTTTTTTTTTGTTGCAGTTTGGCTGGGGCTGGGTTTGAACCCACCACCCTCAGTATATGGGGCCGGCACCCTACTCACTGAGCCACAGGCACCACCTATTTTTTTATTTCTTTAGGACAAATATCATGAAAGGAAATTAAAGAGTCAAAGGATACAGCTTTAGTCACTTGGAAAGACAAATTGTTTTTTAGAAGGTTGGATTAATGTATCTGAAAAAAAGCAATGCAAACATTTTTCACAGTGCTCTCTTGAGCATGTGGCATACATTTTATTAAAAGCCCTACAATGGTGAAATGAAAACAACATTTTGCATATCCATGATTAGGGAACTGGATAACTCTTTACATATACAATTAAGAGTCTACAGACCTGGCTCGGCACCTGTGGCTCAAGCAGCTAAGGTGCCAGCCACATACACCTAAGGTGGCGGGTTCGAAGCCCGGGCCTGCCAAACAACAATGATGGCTGCAACCAAAAAATAGCTGGGTGCTGTGGCGGGCGCCTGTGGTCCCAACTACTTGGGAGGCTGAGATAGTAGACTCACTTGAGCCCAGGAGTTGGAGGTTGCTGTGAGCTGTGATGCCATGGCACTCTACCTAGGGGTACAGCTTGAGGCTCTGTCTCAAAAAAAAAAGAAAAAAGAGTCTACAGACTTCTTCTTACAGATTTACATGTACCACTTTACAAGATGAATTTTTCCTGGTTTGTTGAAGATTGGTTTTTATTGATTTAACTTCTCGCTTCCACAAAATCATACATTTGTTTTCAACCCACTATTCCACGAAAAGTACTACATAAGGTCTCTGGGTTGGCCTCCTTTCAGCCAGACTGAGCTGAAGGGCAAATATGATTATTACTCTTCTGTTTCAAATGTTCACTCTAGGACAACACACCATGTGTTCATGGGGCCAGGAACCCCAGGTGAGACCATCACCTCCACTGCCCTTCACCCGCCACTTGATCTGTGCTCTCCTAGGCTGACCCCACACCAGGTGAACTGCGCTCAGGCACTCAGCCTGGTTTAGATGCACTACTTTAGTAATTATTTCTCTGCAAACACCTACTCCTCTGGCATCTCCATTCCCCTCTGCTAATCTACTCTGTTGTTTTCTTCTATCAGACCAAGTTCTGTGAGTGCAGGAACCCTTAGCTGATGTTAGGTCCAGCACTAGGCTAAAAAACCTGGCAGCTCACTGTATAATCTAGTGCAGGGGTCCTCAAACTTTTTAAACAGGGGGCCAGTTCACTGTCCCTCAGACTGTTGGAGCGCCAGACTGCGGGCCCCGGGATGAGTCGGCTGCTAAGCAGGACAGGCAACGGTGATAAGAACACCTGGCGGGCTAGATAAATGTCCTCAGCAGGCCACATGTGGCCCATGGGCTGTAGTTTGAGGATGCCTGATCTAGTGCCTAAATTAACTGATTTTACTTGCCTTAGAATACTCCTTTTAGAGTACACTACCAGTTCCCTGTACCCTCCTGGCCCCAACCATCAACATCTCCAGCCCCAGACAGCCTCACCCCTAGACTTCAGGAGGCAAAACCCAAAACGGGACCCTGACACCATAGGAAGAATTTTGAGGAGCAAGAGAGAAAAGGTCTAGGTTGCCTTGAACAGTTGGTCAGTAGAAGGAGACCCTTGGTACAGAGTAGAGAATAGCAGGGATGTAGTGTCCTGTAGTGACATGAAAACCAGAACTCATGGTGATAAACTTGAGATGTTTAGCTAAGAAAATTTCCAATCAAAATCTTACAGGTGCTGTCTTCAAAATGAGAGAAATCTGTGTAGGACTGTTAACAAAATGAACAAACAGCCCCTCCAGATAGTAAAAAAAGCTGAAATTAGGAAATGTCTGTGAATCATGTGGTAGAGAGAAAAGCATGAGGTTCTGGCCATGCAACTTCACTAAATCTGGGAAAGAGCAAGAGGTCATAGAGATGAAGGGTCTCACAAAAGATCTCAACCAAGTAAGAGGTACCTAGGAATGCTGAAGGCATGTCCAGTTGAGCATGTCCCTTGACATCCAGAAACACCATCGGCTCACAGTGAAGGACAGAGGGCCAGGAAAAGGGCTGACAGACCCAATGCCACTGGCAGCAAGAGGCTGACAAATACTTTTCATGAAAAAGAAACCTCAGGACAGAACCCCTTCCAGAGGATGAAGCACGGAACCAGGGGAAAGCCCAAGTTTACCGGGCTTGTTTCTTCCCTTTTCCTGCCTTTTGAAGAGAGCCCATTTCCTGGGCCTGTGTGCACCTTGTTGAGGGACGTGGCCCTTCACACTTGTCACAGTTCCACAGGTAACAAGGAGTGGTGCCCAGAGGCTGCACAGACCACCTCCTGGAGCCTTGTCCATAGCCCACTCAGATGCCTACTCGATGAGATTATGAGCCTCTCACTGACACCGTCCAACTGAGTGTGAAGGTGGATCCTTGGTAACGTGGGGAGGGGTGCATCCAGCATATGGGAGGGCCAAGAGGGCACACTGCAGCAAGCCAAGTCTCAAGATGCACCCCACAGTTTCCAGCCCCAATCCCTGGGTCTGGGACTATAATGAGGCTCCATGCCTGTGATTTTGCTCTGTGACATTGCAACTGGCATTTGCAAGTACAGTTAAGGCTCCCTATCAGTTGGTTTAAGATTATGGATAAATGGGGCCAGGTGCCATGGCTCACACCTGTAATCCCAGCACTCTGGGAGGCTGAGGCAGTGGATTGCCTGAGCTCATGGGTTCCAGACCACCCTGAGCCAGAACAAGACCCTGTTTCTAAAAAAAATAGCTAGGCATTGTGGTGGGCACAAGTCCCAGCTACTTGGGAGGCCTAGGCAAGAGAATTGCTTAAGCACAAGAGTTTGAGGCCGATGTGAGCTATGATGCCATGGCGCTCTACTGTGGGTGATAAAAGGAGACTCTTGTCTCTAAAAAACCCCAGAAAGATTATGGATAAATGGATGCAGGCACTGAATGGATAGCTGATCCTCCAATGACATGGGTTTGAGATGTGCGGGTCTGCTTATGTCTATCTTTCTCCTGCCTCTGCTCCCTGACCCATGATAGTAAGCACGCCCCTCTCCTCCTCCTCAGCCCACTCAACATGAAGATGAGGAGAACAAAGGCCGTTATGGTAATCCACCTCTGCTGTAACAGTAAAGATAATTTCTCTTCCATATGATTGTCTTACTATTTTCTCCAGCTTGCTGTACTTTAAGAATACAGTATACAATAAGTATAACATGCAAAATACATGTTGAGTGACTGTATGTTATTCATAAGGCTTCTAGACAACAGCAGGTTTTCTGAGTAGGTAAGCTTTTAGAGAGTCAAAAGTTACACTCAGATTTTTGACTATACAGAGGGTCAGTGTCCCTAACCCCCAAGTTGTTCAAAGTTCAACTGTACAACAATGGAAGACTAACTACCATTCAGCCATAAAAAAGGAAATCCTGCTATTTGCAACAGCATGGATAAACAGATAAACCTGGAGGAAATTATGTCAAGTGAAATAAACCAAGCACAGAAAGACAGATAATCACATGATCTCACTCGTGTGTAGAATCTAAAACAGTTAATCTCATAGAAGTAAAGCAGAATAGTGGCTAACAGAGGCAGATGTGGCCAGGGGAGGCAGGGCTAAGGGAGATATTGGTCAAAAAATACATATTTTAGTTAAAAGAAATAGTTCAAGAGATCTACTGTACAGCATGGTGCCTATATTTAATGACAACATGTGGTATTCTTACTACAAAAATAACTATGTGAGGGTATACATTTATTAATTAGCTAGGTTTAACCATTCCATGATATATATACATATATATACACACACAAACACTATAGAGATATACTTCACAACATCATGTTGTACACAATACAATTTTACATAAATTTTAAAAATGAATAATTTTTAAAAAAATTAAAATAAGGACATTATCCTGGATTGTTTGGGTGAGCCTACTCACATGAACCCTCTAAAACTAGTGTTTTCTCACATGGACTCAAAGTCAGAGAGACTGTGTGACAAGGACTCAGCATGCCAGTGCGGGCTATGAAGATGTGGGGTCAGAGCAGAGAGTGGCCCTTGCGCACAGCAGCGGCAAGCAGACTCCAGACCAACCACCACAAAGGCCTGCCTCCCCTGACAGCTGCAACAAGCCAAAGGGGATTCTTTCCCAAACCCCCAGACAAGTGCCCTGCCCATGACTCTGACCTGGTGAGGCCTTAAGCAGAGACTACAGCTGACCCCACCCAGACGTTTGCCTCCAGAACTGTGACGTTAAAAATGTTGATGTAAGCTGACAAATTTGTACATGTGTTTATACAGAACATAGAATGAATCCATGCCCTATACAATCCATCAGACCTCCTCATCCACTAGGTGGCCCTACTTTTGGAGTATGGTCATATGCTCATATAGCCATTTGCCAACTTCTGTAGTAACTAAAGTAAGAAATTTTGACAAGTAATAACAATTTCAAGTGATGATTTCTTTTCAAATTAAATCTCCACAATATAATTTTTGAGCTGATAAAATAAATGTATATTTATAAGCAAAGTAATTAAGTTCAAGTATCCCCCTTGGGCATCAAAAAGGAACACTAAGTCAAGTCACTGGTATCATATTTAAGAGGTGAGTTATTTAAAAAAATTTTTCGGCTCAGCACCCGTAGTACAGTGGTTACAGAGCCAGCCACGTACACCAACGCTGGCGGGTTTGAACCTGGACTGGGCCAACTAAACAACAACAAATGCAACAAAAAATAGCCGGGTGTTGTGGCAGGTGCCTATAGTTCTAGCTACTTGGGAGGCTAAGGCAAGAGAATCGCTTGAGCCCAAGAATTTGAGGTTGTTGTGAGCTGTGACACCATAGCACTCTACTGAAGGTGACAAAGTGAGACTCACTCTCAAAAAAAAAAAAAAAAAAATTTTTTTTCTTTTTCCGGTTTGGCACCTATAGCACAGTGTTACGGTGCCAGTCACATGCACTGAGGCTGGCAGGTTCCAGCTAACCAACAATGACAACAGCAACAAAAAAATAGCTAGGTGAGTGGCAGGCACCTCTAGTCCCAGCTACTTGGGAGGCTGAGGCAAGAGAATTGCTTAAGCCCAAGAGTTTGAGTTTGCTGTGAGCTGTGATGCCATAGCACTCTACCCAGGGCAATATAATGAGACTCTGTCTCAAAAAAAGAACACAAAACTTTTTTTTCATCAGCAGATTATAGTTAAAAGTATCTTAAATGTCAATGTCTTCCATTTAATAATACTTTACATAGGTTTCTAGGTAAAATTTGCTACTGACTAAATACTAAAACTAGAATTTTTACTTTGAAAATGATTTGGCTCGGCGCCTGTGGCTCACGTACATCTAAGGTGACGGGTTCGAATCCCCAGCCCGGGCCCGCCAAACAACAATGATGGCTGCAACCAAAAAATGGCCAGGCGCTGTGGCAGGCGCCTGTGGTCCCAGCACTTGGGAGGCGGAGGCAGGAGACTCGACTGAGCCCAGGAGTTGGAGGTTGCTATGAGCTGTGATGCCATGGCACTCTACCCAGAGGGATAGCTTGAGGCTCCGTCTCAAAAAAAAAAAAAAAAAAGAAAGAAAATGATTTAAAAGATTCACAGTGATTGCCTGGTGACACAATAGTATTGTTATATAACCTATTTCTTTCTAAAGACATCTTGGCTACCTTAAACTTCCACAACAATATTCCACTTAAATGACAACTTTTAAGATAAGGTAACATACCTGAAGAAAAACATGACAGTACATGGATCGTATAACTCATACATTTTGTTGAAGTCAGGTACTTCTGTAATATCCACAAGATAAATAACTGCAAAATTCTTAACCTAAAAGAGATTAAAAATAAACTAAAACAACAGATTGATTTGTTTTTCATTCTATAAAAAAACATTATAAAGACAAAATCAAGAATATGTGTATTATGGGAAAATTTTCAAACTAATTCTTCAACATTTTCCCCACAGAGGTCAAGGCAGCCTCCTCAGGCCCTGAGCGAATAGCTAATTCTGCCTCACCCCAACACTGCTTAGAACAGCTTAGGCCAGCGGTTCTCAACCTGTGGGTTGCAACCCCTTTGTAACAATGAAAATATGTCGCGGCATTAGGAAGGTTGAGAACCACTGGCTTAGGCCAAGCTGAACTTCACTCAGGCAGGGAAATCCTGAGAAAAACACCCACAGACAGGAGATTCACACTGGGCTAGTAATAACCTATATGAACTTCTACAAATTTATACTTTGACAAACACGTAAGGACATTTATTAAACAACTGCTCTAAAACATGCCTGTGGAACCCAGTCATTCATCCCCCAACCATTTAGGTTTGAACAGTCACAAATACTAGCAGTACTCCAAATAATACTCAATAAAGCAAGTAGCAAGTCAGTCTTCTGTAATTTTTCTTTAACTGCAAGTTCATCAGAGGAGATTTAGAAAAGAACAGAAAAATATAAATTAGCTCTAAACCCAACACCTAGAGGCAATCACTGTTAGTATTTTGCTATATTTCTTTATATCATTTGAGAGGGGTATTTTTTTGGAGACAGAGTCTCACCATATTGCCCTTGGTAGAGTGCTTTGGCGTCACGAGTCACAGCAACCTCAAACTCTTGGGTTTAAGTGACTCTTTTGCCTCAGCCTCCCAAGTAGCTGTGACTACAGGCACCTGCCACAATGCCCGGCTATTTTTTTGTTGTAGTGGTCATCATTGTACTTTTAACAGGCCCAGGCTGGGTTCAAACCTACCAGCCTGAGTTTATGTGGCTGGCACCCTAACCATTGTGTTATGGGCGCTGAGCCTGGTGGGGTATATTTTTTAAAAATCTGTATACACTGTTTTAACAAAATGTGATCATACTACAAACATTTTGTATCCTGCTTTAATTATGGACATTATCAGGCCAGACTCTAGTTCACACCTGTAATCCTAGCACTCTGAGGGCTGGGGCAGGAGGGTTGCCTGTGCCCAGGTTGCTGTGATGACACTACTGCACTCCAGTTAGGGTAACAGGGCAAGACCCTGTTTCTAAAAAAAGAAAACAAAAAAGCATTCTTTTATACAAAAATACTTTTTATGGCTACATGTTTGGTCAAACAGCTATGACAGTGTCTCACCATTCTTTCTGCTTTTTCATGAATATAAATAACTCAAAATTATCCTTACTATCAATTATTCACCTGTGAACATTTTTATCCTTAAAGTTATGTACATACTTAATTATTTACTAAGGATAAATTCCTAAAATAAAATCTCTGGAACAAAGAACATGACATTTTAAAGGTTCCTTATTAATACTGTCAAAGCCCTCTATAAAGCTTAAGCCAAGCTTATTCCTACCAAGGGATGTTCAAGTTCTACCCCTAGTATTGAAAATGTGACTTATTCGAAAACTGGGTCATTGCTAATGGACTTAATTAAAAGGAGGTTGCACTGGAGTGGGTTTCCCCCATTGAATACGACAGTGTCCTTATAAGAAAACAGCTGAAGACACTAACATGGGGAGGTGGTGGCCCTGGCGGTACTGAGGACAGGATGCGTGCCCACAACTCCAGGAGCACCACAGGCTGCCAGCAGCACCAGATGCTGGGAGAAGGGACTTATCCTGGCAGGCATCAGAGGGAGCATGGCCCTGCCAACACCTCAATTTTAGACTACTAGTCCCAAAAGTGGTGAGAAAATACATTTCTGTTAAGCACCTCGGTTTGTGGTGTTTTGTCATGGTACAGACAGGAAACCAATTAATATGACATGCATAACATTTCTTCATGTTAATTTTAAAAACTTAATTGTAATTACAGATGAAATAACATATATGGTATTTGCAATAAAAACTGTAAAACAAGGGTTAAATAAAAGGACTAGCAAAATATTGGTAATTGTTGAAGCTGAATGATAGAAATGAGGGTTACTACACTTTCCTCTGTATTTTGAGGAATATTAAAAATATAGAAATTTAGGCCAGGCACAGTGGCTCATGCCTAATCCTAGCATTCTTGGAGGCTCAGGCGGGAGGGTCCCTTGACCTCATGAGTTTAAGACCAGTCTGAGCAAGAGTGAGACCCTGTCTCTACCAAAAATAGAAAAATTTGCCAGGTATGATGACTGGTACCTGTAGTCCCAGCTACTCAGAGGCTGAGGCAGAAGGATTTCTTGAGCTCAACAGTCTGTCTGAGGTTGCTGTGGGCTACACTGATACCATGGCACTCTTGCCTAAGTGACAGAGTGAGACTCTGTCTCAAAAATGAAAAAAAGAAAATTGATATGGAAATTTAAACTACCACCAGAGAGAGGGAATGAGGGAGAGGAGAGAAAAAGAGAATTGGAGGGAAAGTTCACACTTAAGGAGGACTCCATCTGCCCTCTAACCTGGCAGAGAAAACCTTCATTAGAGTCCAGTGCAGCACACATTCTGGACACACATGTGCTCCACTGTTCACAGGTCACTTTAGAAAACCCATACCATAGTGTCCAGTACACTGCTCACAGCTGGGTCATTCTCAATGAACACTGCAGTGGAACGGTGAAAATGTGCTGGTTGGGTTGCTAGAACCCAATTTTATTTTCATGATAAACTAATAAACTGTATTCTGATTTTATTTAAAAACAAAATACCTCACTACAGAAGTTAAGACCATAAAATGGTCACAGGCATTAGGAAAGTGGAGGTTAGGCTGGGAGTGGTGGCTCATACCTCTAATTCTAGCACTCTGAGAGGTCTAGGCGGTGTATTGCCTGAGCTCAGGAGCTCAAGACCAGCCTGAGCAAGACCAAGATCCCATCTCTACTAAAACACGAAAAGCTAGCTGGATGTTGTGGCAAGCACTAGTCCCAGTTATTCAGGAAGCTGAGACAAGAGGATGGCTTGAACCCAAGAGTATGAGGTTGCTGCTGTGATCTATGACACTACCGCACTCTACCCAGGGCAACAAAGACTCTTGTCTCAAAACCAGGGAAGTAGAGGTTATATTTCATTTTTATCCCTTCAATACCTTACTCAGGGATAGATACAAGAAACACCAATGAAAATTAACTTCTAGAGTCACCACGCACATATTCTTTTTAAAAATCAAGTTGAGGCTCGGCACCTATGGCTCAACCAACTAAGGTGCCAGCCACATACACCTGAGCTGGTAGATTTGAATCCAGCCCAGGCCCACCGAACAACGATGGCTGCAACCAAGAACTAGCTGGGCATTGTGGCAGGTGCACGTAGTTCCAACTACTTGGGAGGTGGAAGCAGGAGAATTGCTTGAGCCCAGGAATTGGAGGTTGATGCCATGGCATTCTACCCAGGGCGACAGCTTGAGGCTCTGTCTCAAAAAAGAAAAAAAAAAAAATCAAGTTGACAGGGTTATAAATTGTGTACTTTAGGAAAATGATCACAACAAATTTTTATCCTTTTTTCTTATATGTAAAAATATTAAATAATACAATCATTTGTAGTTTTAAATGATTTATGGGCATTTAATAATCAGAAGGTAACTGAATTAATGTAATTTGGGTTATGTTTTATTTTTGTGTGACACAGTCTCACTCTGTGCCCTAGGTAGAATGTCGTGACATCACAGCTCACAGAAAACTGCTGGGCTTGAGCAATCCTCTTGTCTCAGCTTTTCCAGTAGCTGGGACTACAGGCACCTGCTACAACACCTGTCTATTTTTCATTTTTAGTAGAGATAAGGTCTCCCTCTTGCTCAGGCTGGTCTCAAACTCCTGAGCTCAGGCAATCCACCCACCTCAGCCGCCCACAGTGCTGGGATTACAGAGGTGAGCCACTGAGCCCAACCAATGTAACTTGTTTAAAGACACAAACATGTATCTCTCTTCTAGCCTTCAAGCTCAGGCCCAAGGCCTCTAACCCCCACAAATACTAACAGAAGCAGACTATCATGTCAAGATCACATCCTACAAGAACTTGAATATCCTATTTCATCACAGACAGGTTTCAAGAACATGTGAGAATCCACTAAGTGCAAGGAACTTTTCACTCATGAATTCTTTCAACACCCGTAAGCAGCCTGCTACTGTTTTACATGTGATGGAGCTGAGGCCCAGTGAGGTCTCCTGATGCCACACAGGGAGTGGCAGGGCTGAGACTCAGTCCCAGTCTGGCTTCAGAGCCTGAACTCTGGATGAGATTTCCTGAGCTGAGTATCAAAGCAGTCAGCATTCCCACAGCAGAAAGAGGCAGGGGCCTCACTGGATAAGGCTAAAAGAATACCACGTGTAAATTTAGGGAAAGATCTGAGAAAGCAGTCAAGTCTCAGCTGTAGCTCTTGAAACAAGACAGCAAAGGTGTGAAGAGAAGCTGGAAATGCAGATGGGGACCAGGCCACAAAGGACCTTTTAGATTTAAGGAGCCTGGGGCATTATTTATTTACTTCTAAGTAAGGAGGGGCAAAGGAGAGTATGTAGTTCAGTACATACTTGAGTTTGAGAAAACTAAGGCAACATCCAAAGAAAAAGTCCTACACGTAGTGATGACCCAGGCTTGCACTGAGGAGTCTGGGCTGGAGTCACCTCACTGCGGCCATCTGCACCCAGCAGTGACCCCAGCCAGTATAGTGGATGCCAGGAAAGGGACAGCCAGGAGGTACCCAGGGAAGGCACACTCTGTAACCAAGACAGGAGACTCCAAGGAGGGAATCTGCACTGAATGCCCCAGAAGGGACAAAAGGGGATGGACTCTGGCTCCCAGAAGGTCACTGTGACATTGTATGACTGCAGGTGCTGAAGCTCAGGGAGGACTGGAGGACACAGACATTGGTGAGGACAGACTCCAGGACTGGACAGGAGCCTGCACAGACATGCAAGGAAGGAGAGCTAAGCTGGCCTCTTGTGGAAATGAGAAAGGACACCTAGGAGGAATGAGGTGGGTGCTGCTAGAGCTACCTCCAGGACAGCTGAGGACACTCAACCACAGGTTGGGCAAGAGCAACCACATACTTTTCTGTAGGGTCAGTCCATGATTTCCTGGCAAAAGTTAGCCTGCCAATTTTTAAGGTCCTGCCTACATCTAAATCTCACTAACCAGAGATACTCTCTTCTATCTCTGTCACATAATATAGCAACAAAAGAGGGTACAGTGTCTTGACGTCTGTAATCCCAGCACTTTGGGAGGCCAAGGTAGGAGGTCACTTGAGGCCAGGAGTTCCAGACCATTCCAGGCAACACAGTCAGACCCTAGCTCTACAAAAAATAAATAAATAAATAAAATTAGTAGGATGCAGTGGTGCATATTTGTAGCCTTAGCTACTTAAGAGGCTGAGCCAGGAAGCCTACCTGAGCCTGAGAGTTCAAGGCTACAATGACCATCATGCCACTGCATTCCAGATGGGCGGTGAAACTTTGTATTTCTAAAATAAATTAATTTTAAAAAAAAACAATAAAAAAATTTTAAAAGAATTACAATAAAAAAAGTATTGGCTGGGCACAGTGGCTCATGCCTGTAATTCTAGCAATCTGGGAGGTTGAAGCACACAGATCCCTTGAGCTCAGAAGTTCAACACCATCCTGAGCAAGAGTCACACCCCATCTCTACTAAAAAAACAGAAAAATCAGCCAGGCGTCGCGGTGGGAACCTGTAGTCCCAGCTACTCAGGAGGCTGAGGCAGGAGGATCACTTAAGCCCAGGAGTTTGAGGTGCTGTGAGCTGTGATGCCATGGCACTCTGCCAAGGATGACAAAGTAAGACTCTGTCTCTTTAAAAAAAAAAAAAGAAGAAAAGAAAAGAAAACCAACTTTAAGGAATACATTGTTGTTATTAAAAATATGTTTCTGGCCCAGTTTGGTGGCTCATGCCTGTAATCCCAGCATTTTGGGAGGCTGGGATTGTTTAAGGCCAGG
>CAUYQV010097549.1:0-129208 GCA_963574575.1 Galagoides demidoff
AAAAAAAAAACCTGAGCTTCTGGCAAAGAGGAAGATCTAAGTTGGAAGACTCTCTTGTGGGCCCTTTGTCTAGGGGTATATAGCACATTTTGGCCAGGACTTGGTAGGTGGAGAAACACCTTTTCAAAGTGTATTAACAAATGAATGAATTTCTTGCTAGAGCCCAGAGGGTGTGGCCTAGAAAAAGGCAGCCTGTTTGTGCCTAGAAATGGGGGGTTGATTTCTGAGCTCACCTGGGCCTACAGAATAGGGGAATCCCTGTCTAGCCCTGAGTGGGTGAATCCTGTATAACTCTCAGATTTATCTGAAATAAAAAATAAAATAAAAAATTTTTTAAAAAGAAAAAGGCTATACCAAGTGTTGGTGAGCATGTGGAATGCACGAAACTTAGACATTACTGCTTGGGAGATTGGTGTTACAGTCATTTTGCAAATCTGTTTGGCTCTCAGTACCTTCTAACAGCAAACATATATATTCTACTCTTAAGTATATGCTCAGATGTGCATTTAACAGAAATGACTACATATGCTTATGAAAAGACCTGTACTCTAATACATAGCAACACTATTCTTCATGGAGAAAAACAGGAAACAAACCAAATGTTCATTACAATAGAATGGACAAATTATATAATACAGAACCTCTATAGTTAACCACCTCCCTATACTGACCACCTCCTTAAGTCGATCTAAGTTGCATAGACTGGACATACATCACATGTATGTATCAGTGTAGTGGGCCTAGTTCCTTATGTTGACCACCTCCCTATGGTGACCAGTTTGTTATAGGCCCTTGGGTCATCAACTTATAGAGGTTCTATTGTATTTACACAATGAAATGCCATGCAGTATGGAGGAGAAATGAGCTAATTCTATATGCAATAGCTCAGCTTACTCTCATGAACATTATGTTGATTGAAAGAAGCCAGATAAAAAAGAACTTCTCCTACCTAATTTTATTTATAAAAAAAAACAAACCCAGTCATAAATAATACTCAAAACCAGGCATAAAATAATACATGCTGGTAGAAATTAGAATAATGGCTACCTTGGGGAGGGTAGTGACCAGAAGTGGTCATTAGTGATGTCCTAGGACAGGGGCCCTCAATGTTTTTAAACAGGGGACCAGTTCACTGTGCCTCAGACAATTGGAGGGTCAGACTGTAGGCCCTGGGATGAATTTGCTGCTAAGCAGGACAGGGAGAAGCACAAAAGACCTGGCAGGCTGGATAAATGTCCTAGGTGGGCTGCAGGTGGACCACGAGCTGTAGTTTGAGGACACCTGCCCTAGGATGTTACCAATATTCTATTTCTTTTTTTATTATTATTAAATCATAGCTATGTACATTAATGCAATCATGGAGTACAATGTGCTGGTTTTACATACAATTCGAAATGCTTTCATCAAACTGGTCAACATAGTCTTCATGGCATTTTCTTAGTTATTGTGTTAAGACATTTATATTCTACACCTAGTAAATTTCACATGTACCCTTGTAAGATACACTGTAGGTGTGGTCCCACCAATTATTCTCCCTCCACTACCACCCCTCCGTCTTCCCTTTCCCTTCTTCTTGGGCTAAAATTGAGTTATAGCTTTCGTAAGAAAGCTATAAGTTGGTTTCATAGTAAGTACATTAGATACTTTTTCTTCCCTTTTTGAGATACTTTGCTAAGAATAATATTTTCCAGCTCCATCCATGTAAACATGTAAGAGGTAAAGTCTCCATCTTTCTTTAAGGCTGCATAATATTCCATGGTGTACATATACCACAATTTATTGATCTATTCATGGGTTGATGGCTACTTGGACTTCTTCCATGATTTAGCAATTATGAATTGGGCTGCAATAAACATTCTGGTACATAAATCTTTGTTATAAAGTGATTTTTGGTCTTCTGGACATATACCTAGTAGAGGAATTAGGATTGAATGGCAGGTCTATTTTTAGATCTGTAAGTGTTCTCCAAACATCTTTCTAAAAGGAACGTATTAGTTTGCATTCCCACCAGCAACGTAAAAGTGTTCCCTTTTCTCCACAACCACGCCAACATCTCTGGTTTTGGGATTTTGTGATGTGGGCTAATCTTACTGCAGTTAGATGACATCTCAAAATAGTTTTGATTTGCATTTCTCTTCAACAGGCTGCTGGTTGCATGGACCTTCTATTCTTTGTGAAAATGTATTAAGGTATGTAGTTTATACTTTAATAAATGATCACTTAAAAAATAAGATCTTTCCCCTATTTTCCATGAGTTTTACCTCCATGAACCCTACCAGGTTTTCACAATGAAAAACAGCAAACAAAAATTCTTACCTTGGCTCTGACAGGAAGGAAAAATGTAACCATTTGAAATACTAGAGTATTCTCCATAATGAAGACAAATTTGCCAGGGTAAAAGACGTTACCACAGCTTTATCCCAGCTAAGAGGAAGAGAATTGACCAAACTCTAGCACCTTCTAGTCCTCCTGTCTTACCAATGGGAGAAGAAGAAAGCTAAGAAAAACACATGAAGGTCAAAACCCAGGGATGCAGGTTGACCAAAAAAACTGAGACTTAATCAAAAGTTTGTAGATCATTTCCCCTTCCCCACACTTTACCATTGCAACAGAGGACTCCAGGGTAGTAACAATAGATTACATATGAAAGAGCTGCAATGTACAAATTCTAGCTAAGGAGGAGTTCTTAGGGAAGCTCAAAATAACAGGAATACAAAGACTAGGACACTAGAGGAATCTAAAGCCAAAGGAACCTACACAATGCAAGCATTAAATACAGCTCAGCTATCAGCCAGGTTAACATAGAACCTCACAGTAAAGGGCTGTTTAGATCAGTACTGCTTGGTTTTCAACCAAAAAATTACTAATCAGACTCAAAGGCAAAAAACAAATAAACCAAAAAATTACCAACTAGGCTCAAAGGCAAAACAAACAAATAAACAAAAACCTCTCTACAATAAGTCAATACAGAATTTTTATTTATACAGTATAAACTGCATCCTATAAATTAAGATTAAATATTAAAAGTTAATCTTTTCAAATTAAGGTAATTTTTCTTGATTGGCTTTAAGGCTGAATGAGTTACCTATTTGAGTTATAAAGAGTACTAAAGTTCTGGAGAACATAATACTGAATTGAATGAATATATTTCTGCTCACATGTGGAATAGCATTTTCTACCTTGCATGTCTGCTCAAATGTCACCTCATCAGTGAGTCTTTCTGTCACTTAAAATACCAGCACTTTTCCACACTGCCGATGTTCCTCCCTGCTGTATTTTATCCATAGTATTATCTTTGTCTGATACATTATATTTTTATGTGATTGTTTATTAGTTTTCTCTCTCCATTAAAATGTAAGTCTCATCAAGCTATCTGTTATATTCATTAATTCTCCCCAAATGCTTATAACAGGTGTTTTGTGAATGTATGTTACATATTACATAAATGAATAAATACATATCTATCAACATTTACATATAGTTAAATAAATATACCATATCATATAGTGTTAGCTAACATTGATTGAATTCTTACTATCTATTGAAACTGTGTTAAGCGGCTGTGGAGTTTTTATGGATTACTTCATTTAAGCTTCACAACAACTCTAGAAGTAGATCCTATTAGTGTTCTGTTTTTTCACATGTGAAAAGAACAAAGAGATTAAGTAGACTACCCAATGGCCCCCACAAGTGAACTGGACTTTTCTTGAACTCCTAGAATTTTGGATAAATTACCAATAAAATTACCAAAATTATAAACTTTAAATTGTAAGAACCTACTCAATCTAAAGAGGGGTCAGTATACACATCTCTCTAGGACCTTTTATAAGGTATATCAAACAATATTACCAACATCAGATCATCACCTACAATCAAAGTATATAAAAGGAAGACTAGAATTTAGAAAGGGTTTCTTGGAAATAAACTGTGATGTCTTCTCAGTAGTCATTAGCCAATTGGTGGGAAGGGCTTTTGCTTTTCCCATTGCCCCAATTCTTTCCCCCCAAATTGTCCCCCACAGGCTATGTTGCCTAAGAGAACAATGCAGATATAATCACTTCTGTCCCATACTTGCTGAGCTTCAGAAACTCACAGACCCTTCCTAGCTCACTTCTCTAAGGTAAGGTTCAGTGAAAGAATTCTCAGTAGTTAGCTGGTATCCTCTGAAGTTGGGAGGCTGTGTAGAATCAGACATCTATCTCTCATGTGTGTGATGCTGGAGTTAAACTGATAGCTGAAGTGCCCTTCGATGGTAGGGCCTGGAGACAGGGAGACACACTCAAGTACCACTGCCAACAGTTTGCCATGGCTGAGCCAGGATTAATCCATATCGAAGGTCTCCATTTATTAAGGTTGACCATGGGGTCAGTGGAAAGTCAGCAGGTGGAGACTATGGGGTAAATCACCAGGTGTTCGATCTGAGTTAGGTATGACCAGAAGTTAGCAGAGAGGGCTGCATTGACATCAGAAACCATGTGGTGCAGAAAGCTCCAGAAGTTCCCTAAGGAACTAAATGCAGTACAAGCCGGCACTTGAATGTCTGTTCCCAAGCAGGCATTGACAGCCTCTCTACTAGTGCTAGCTGAGGAAAATAAAATTGCAGAACCAAAGAAGTAAAAAAGTAAAAAATAAAAATTTATACCCTTATTTCTAATCTCTTCTCTCCTTCACTCTGCTGTTTCAGATCTCTTTTACATCAGGTAAGAAGGAGGAAGGGACCAGACCAAACGTGGTAAAAGAAATGATGGAGAAAAATTAAGTGATCTTGCTTGTACCCTACCAAGATTGGATTGTTCTGTGAGGGGGTCATAGTGATAATGCTCACACTACACAGAGCCTTAATATATAACAAAATGAATAACTAAAAAATATATAGAATAATCCTCAAGATTTCTAAACACACTGATGCAAAATCTGGGCTGAAAATCCCAGTTCTCCGCTTTGGTACTAAGAGTGTAGGTTTTTAACATCAGTCCTGGCATACATGGGTTATTTTTGACACAGACTCCATATTCAACCTCATTTTGCATCTGCTCCAACAGCCATGTGTGGAATCTGAAGGACACAGCGAAGAACAACTCAATAGAGAAGACAGAGTTAATACCATTTCCATCTGCTGAGACCATAGGATTATCAAGGTCGTGCATGAAGGGATGGCAAAATACCTTCTTAGATAACAGACAGAGTAACCATTCTCATGGACTGAGATACGCCAGTCATCCTACAAAATAAATGACTTATTTAATTCTCATGACCAGCCTGTGAGGTAGATGCATTAATATTCCTGTTTTATATAAAGATGAGGAAGCTGAGACACAGAGAAGTTAAGAAAATTGTTTGTCACCACATAGTAGGTGGCAGACCGGGCTCGAATCCGAGCAGTCTGGATTCACTCTACGCTTCCTCTAATATTGATGTAAAAGAGAGGTCTCAAGTGGCAAACCGAAACTAGTCAAGATACTTCAAAAGTAGTTAAGATGAAATTATAAGAGAGTTGCTCTCCTGTGTTTCCTTAAGAACCCAGAAATCCTTATGCCAGAGTGTCAGTTTTGAAATATTTCCTCTGCCCAGAGCTGATTAGAGCATTATTATAAAATTCTCAATGCCTGTCTCTTCTGGGTCTTCAGACTCAGCACGGTAGGCTGGGATTTCTTTAAAGTCAAATTTCGCTGGAGGGAAAATATTAATCATTAAAGGTGACCGGCCCCAAAGGCTTAGTGGTTCTGTTCTTTTATCTTTATACTTCTTGTAATACAAATATTATAAAATCACACATTTCTGCATATTTTTCTTTTTTAAAAACTTGAATACATATTGGTTCCTTACTTTTGATTAGTACTTTAGTAACAACCCAGCTGAAATCAATATTAAGTGTTCAGGACTGACTTGTTTAACTACCTCAGCTGCCGATGGCTCCCGGCTGAGTTTGTAGGGAACTGGGCTGGGCTGAAACAGGTTTCCTTAGTCAAAATGAAGATACTTCCTTGAGGGTTGCTTAAATTTAACCAGTAGTCAAAGTTTGGTGCAAACATCTCGATCGCCTGACTCAACTGAGACAATTTGAAAGAGATAGCCTGGTCACAAAAATTTCCGCAGGACCAGGTGGGCCTCCGGGAAACTCACCACAGTTCACTTCTCTCTGTGTCCTATTTTGCCGCCTTCATTCCTCATTCGTGTTGCTCCCCAGCAAAGGCACGCCCCCAAACCTTTAGGAAAATCCAGGAGTCTTAGAGTCTCTATTTTCTGAGGAATGCGACCTAGGAGAGATGGCACTGGGAATGTTCCTAGGAAGCAAACTCAGAAATGTGATTTTGGAGCTGGACTCACCGCTTGCCACCTGGCGATAGGACGCTACCACTGGAAGCAGGTGAGCACTCACAGCTCCCGGATGTGCGTGCTGCGCAATCAGAGCTTTTACTAGAGGCGTCCCGGGATGAGCTACTAGTGAAGTAGAACTTACTGGCGAGGACAGTATCTTAGGATTTTGAAAGGTTTTAAGGAAGTAACACAGCCATCAAAAGAATGATAGGATCACATGGTTATTGATGGGACAAATGACATACTGGGGGAAAAAACAGAGAAAAGCTGAAGGCAATTAATCAGCTAGCGGAGAGAAAGTGGGAAAGCCCAAGAGTGTCCTCGTAGCCCTATAGACTCTCATTTCCATCAGCTGCAGAGGAGCAAAGGCTGAGGAGAGACCCAGAAATTAATTAGAAGAGAAGCTGCTCCAGAGCCGGCTGCATTCTCAGGCCTGGCAGGTCAGTTATGCCAAGGTCGGGGCAGAACTAGCAAAGAATGGGACCCCGAGACTTGGAATGGGAACACCTGGAACAGTGGACTAAAGGATCTTGAATCCCAAGAATCTTCTAGACCAGTGTTTTTCAACCTTTTTAATCTCATGGCACACTTAAGCCTATAGTTAAACTTCCACGGCACACTTAAATTATGTTGATAAGAAAAAAGTAAGTAAAAAAGAATACTTACTATGCTTTGAACTTCTTTCAAAAATAATTTAATTAATGATCTTTAAAGTTTTTCATGGCATACTTAAGATCCTCTAATGGCACACTGTGGCTCACCAGTTCAAAATCCCTGCTCCAGACCCCTGGGCTATAGAAATATATTAGTTTTAACCCTTAATGATCATCACTCTTCCTTTATTGAGGGCAAAGTATAGATTTCTGACCTAAGGACAATAGTTTCCCTGCTTAAGATATAGCACCATTTTTTCTACTGACTCCTAGAAAAAGAACTAGGATGGGGTCACAACCTAACTAGGCCAGGACAGTGCAGGGCCTAGGAAGAGAATAAAGTCATTATAGCTGAAGGCACTGAAGGATCTAGGCAACGTGTGTGGGTAGGCATTGGGAGAGTCCATTTAAAAATGGATCTGGAGAGGGATAGAATGATTAATTGGGCAAGGAAGTATTTACCAATATGGGATCACTCTCCCAGATAGGATTTAATATAGTGGCAAGAATCCTCAGAGATGGTGTTAGTATACTGCTAGATTGGCACTGTGCTGCTAGGAAGTGAAATGGAAATTTCAACTCTGTCAGGACAAATGGTGAAGGAAAGCATTAAAAGAGCTCAAAAATGCCATGTTAGAATTGACAATTGACACTAATAACAAGTCATGATTCCTTACCCAGTTTTCAGACCTGAGCTAGTTTCTACATCTGGAATCCACTGACTGCAGGAGAAGGTGCTTCACCATGAGAAAGGAGCCTGCAGCACCATGGCAGGTATGTAGATGATCATCTCTCCAGTCCCACCCCAAAGAGAGCCAGGATCATTTGCTCAAGTAACTGTACCTTAGAAAAAGGAGAACATTCAAAAATTTGAGGACTGTTGGAAGTATTCTCACTAGATTGAAATGAGTACAATGATAAGTATGATCCTGGCCCAGATGCAACTCACAGTGAATTCAGTTATTCCACGGACCCACCAGTTGTAATTTCTCTTTTCTCCAAATATTTGACTCTGGTGGATATCTTGGTGGTAGGCAGTTTTCACATTGGTTCCTTAGTTTTGAGGTAAGAGATATTACTGGAGTGAAAACCAAAGGAAATTCTTTGAAACTTCCTGTCAAAGGCATGTCAAAAATAATGGTGAACAACTTTGTGAGTGAACTAAAAAAGAGTGAATTGTACAGGTAAAATGGATAAATTCTGGCAAAGTGCGGTGGCTCATGTCAGTAATCCTAGCACTCTGGTAGGCCAAGGCGGGTGGATTGCCTGAATTCAGGAGTTTGAGACCAGCTCTAAGCAAGACAGAGATCCCGTCTCTAAAACTAGCTGGGCATTGTAGTGGGCACCCGTAGTCCCAGCTACTTGGGAGGCTGAGGCAAAAGGATCACTTGAGCCCAAGAGTTTGAGGTTTCTGTGAGCTCTGATGGCATGGCACTCTATTGAGGGTGACAAAGTAAGACTTTCTCAAAAAAAAAAAAAAAAAGGATAAATTCTATGATATGCCAATTACATCTCAATAAAACTTAAAGAAATGGCAACTTTGGGAAATGGCATACATTACTGTTAGCCTTAAGTATCTTCTAGAAGATACAGGAGGTAGTTGTTCTTATCATATTCCTATTTTATTTTATTTTATTGAAATAGATAGAGTCACAGTCACCCTGAGGTTGACTGCCCAGGCATCATATTTCACAGCAACCTCAAACTCCTAGACTCAAGTGATCCTCTTGCCTCAGCCTCCTGAGTAGCTGTGACTTACAGATGCCCACCACAATACCTGGCTATTGTTTTAGACACACCATCTTGCTCTTGCTCAGGCTTATCTTAAAATCCTGATCTCAAGCAGTCCTCTCACCTCAGCCTCCCACAGTGTTAGGATTACAGGTGTAAGCCACTATGCTTAGCCTTCATATTCCTTTTTAATTCACTGGTGTGGAACCTAGAGCAACCAGCTGGGTAACAGTGCTTCCCACAACTGTAAGTTGGCATTCCAGATTTATGATCTTTACTGGTGCAAATTAATATCTTAGGACCATAGTATGTGGCAACTGATTTGACAAATTAGTTCTTTCCATTCCTATTAGTAAAGAGGACCAGAAGTAGTTCACATGTATTTATGGTCTTGTCCTAGTAGTACAGTAGGAAGAATAAAACTGTTTCATTTGAATGAAAAATTGCTAATCAGACCTGATCCACGAGAAGTGGCAGATACATTGTAGGCCTCAGTAAGAAACAATCACTCCTACTGGTGGCAGATAAATTCTACACACAATCTGTGACATGCCACATCATTAAAGTTTGTAGGAGTTCAGTTGTCTGGGCCAGGCTGAGACATCCAAAAGTAAAGAACACAGAACTGTCCAAATTAAAGAACAGAGAATTACTTCTTATACCTCTCCATAGAAGAATATGTAATGCCTAGCAGAATCTTCTGTAGGCAGTATAGAAGGTCTCACAAGTCAGTGAACTTGCCACAGTGTGCTTATGTTGGCAACACTGTACAAAGAGCTTGATAATAAAAAGAGACAAAAAAATTAAAAAATGAACAGCTTGATAAGGTTTTATAACCTTTGTATATCAGTGTCTCAGAGCTGTGTTTGTATTGACATTTGGCAATACAATGATGAGTGGAGTTCATTATTTGTTGCATGTTTTTGTGAGTCATTGTGAAAAGGTCAGAGCTTGAAATAGAGCAACAAACAAACACTAAATTTCTTGTTACAATTGGCAAGAGTGGAAGTGAAATCAGGGACATGTGTATGGGGATGGTTGCGTGAAGAAAACAGCAATGGACAAATGGATTAAACATTTTTCTGAGGGTAGATAAAGAGTCATTGATGAAGTGAAGTCAGGGCAGCCAGCAACCAGCAAAACTACCCAAAACACTACAAAAATCATTGAATTGTGTGTCAAAATTGTTGGCTGACTGTGAGAAGCATGGCAGACTATAAACATAATTAGGGAAATAGGAAAATCTTAACTGAGAATCTTGGTTAAGAACTCATGGGTCTTGCATGATGACAATGCACGAGGTCCAACACCACTGTCTGTGAGGAGTTTTTAGCCAATAAACAAATAACTATACTGAAACATTCTCCAGCACCAGATCTGGCCCTCAATGATGTTTTTCTTTACACAAAGATAAAAGGAATATGAAAAGAAAGACACTCAGGACATCAAGGGTAATGCAATGACAGGTCTGATGGCCATTCCAGAAAAAAAGTTCCAAAATTGCTTTGAAGGTTGGATTAGGTGGGGGTGTCAGTGCATAGCCCAAGGGCAGTACTTTGAAGGTAGTGATATTCAACAATGCAGCACTTATTCTAAGACGAGTTTATGAATTTAATTGCCAGACTTCATATACCCCATACATGGGAAAACTGTATCAACCCATTCACTGACTGACAGGGAAGCTTTTGGCTTTGGATGGAGTCCAGAGAAGGAAAGGTCACTGCAGCAGGTCCAAGCAGCAGTGAGGACAAACATCCCTGCTGTCTGAACCCTAATATCTGGCAGATTCTCTTTTGTTAGAGTTATCTGTGGTGGGAAAGATGCCATGTGACATTTAGGATACTTCCAAACAGGAAAGCCACTGGATGGGTCCTGTAACAAAACTTTTTCCAGCAGAGAATCAAGCAACATTCTAAAAATAGCTGTTGCTTTTCTACTGGGTCCTGGTAGAAATGGAGCATCTGAATATGGACATGTAGTAAGTATAATAACAAAGAGAACAGAACTTCCCACCTTGAGTTGAGTTCCCTCAGACCTGCCAAGTCTTAAGGGTCAAGGAGACCAGCAGTAATTAATCCACTATAAGGTGGAAGTGGTACTGGAGCAAGAGAAGCAGAGAAGTAAATTGCACAATCAATGGTTCACTTGATTCCAGTGACTCCATGTCATTCACTACTTTTGCACTGGTACCCTTTTCCTCTGAATATGTTTAGCTAAATGAGAATTTGCTTAAGACCAATTGATGTAGGAGGAAAGAGCCCAAGCAATGTTCATAAATTGGGTGGTTCGGCATATGGGTGCAAGGTGAAAATGGATTGCTATTCTTCTACGGTCCCATTTAGTGGCTGCCTTGAAAGACAATGGCTAGTACTTCAGTAAGTTTGGGGCAGTACCTCTGGTCATCTACTTCACAGATGGAAAGAGAAATAGCCATGTATATCTGGATTCATGGAAAATGACAAATGGTTTGGCTTTTTGTTTGGGATTCTAGAATGAGAACAAAATGTGAAGATTGTAGACAAGGAGATTTGGGGAAGTTATATGTGGCCAGATCTATCACCAAGAGCATAGAGTGTGACAATCCTTACATCGCATATTCAAACATGTGCTAGAGAATATCTTCCATAACCAAGTGGACAGAATTACAAGCTAACTGATGGTCATATAGCTGCTGTTCTTAGCCACTGCCAAATGACTGTGATGACAGCCCCTGACAGGTGGTGGCTTCCATCTACACTGGAATAATCAGTGATTTTTATTGATTGGTATCAACAGTCATTCTTTTCTGCCTGCACAGTTTCAACCAGTATCACTATCCAAAGGCTTAGAGAATTTTGATCTACCAACATAGATTCTGCATAATACCAAATAAAACCTAAGGAATCATTTTAAAACAAGGGAAGTTCAGCAGGAAGTTCATGGCCATGGGATCCAGTGGTCGTGCTATTAAATCCTGTGCTACCCAGAAACTGTCCCCTGATGGAGTAATAGAAAATCTTCGTAATTATACAGATATAGCACTAGCTCAAATATGTAGATAAGGCACCAACCTAGATAATGGACATCATCCTTCATGATGTGACATACCCCAAATCAATATTCTTTATATTGTGTTGTGTTACCAATGTGCAAACACATGGCAGCAAGAACCAAGAGGTGCAGGTAATCGTGGTCCCAGTGATCTTCAGGCTCAGTGACTCACTTGGGTTTTGCTTTATGTGCCTTCAACTCTAGGGTCTGTGGCTATAGAGGTGGTTCCCAGAGAGGAAACACTTCCATCAAAGGATACCATGAGAGTCCTATTAGACTTTAAGCCAAAGTTCATGTCTAGTCACTAAGACTCATTATAACCAGCTCACCAGGCAAGGAATAGTATCTCCATCATGGCAAGTAGAATTGCTCCTTATCTTCGAGAGAAGATAAGGCTGATATTATGCAATAGAGTTAGGAGAGAATTCACTGGACATACTGGCTATGCACCAGGGTGTCTGTTGGTTCTCCTATGCCCACTGTTAACAATAGTCAAGCAGGTATAGCTCGAGAAATTTACAGGGACAAGGGCCCCTCATTCCTCATGGATGTACCGCCCAACCACATAAGGTATCAAAACCAGTACAGTTAGCTAATCAAGGGTGAAGCAAATTTGGAATGAGTAGTAGAAGAGGGAGATGATATATGTTCTTGAAATGAGTCCCAGCACTAGAATCTGTAATTTGTGCTATTAATCTTCCTCTTGCGTATTTCCCTGGTAATAGAGACTAGTCACAATCCTGTAAGAGCTGAATCTAGATGGTTCCAAGAGATACAGGGGACTGAACTGTAGTGAATACTGTATGTAGTGTTGCACCTCGATCTTCCTTCAGGGCCAGGCATCCATCACCCAGCTTCCAGGAGTGTTGACTGTTAGACAGCTCTCACTGAATGCCTCTCCAGGTATTACCCTTCATTTGCAGAAACTACCTCATCAAATGTTACTTCTCCTTGTTTCCGGGTGGCCTGCAGCCCCTTTTTGGTCCAGGTAGGGATGCAAAGGCTTGGCCTCTGACTCAACTTAGGTAACCCTGCAGGGCCTCCCAGCTCTGTTATAACTGCCTCATGATCAAACTCCTCCCTCAGCCCAAGCCAGCTTTCCTCACATCCTTTTCGAGTGCTCTCAGGAGCACTTCCCAAGAAATGCCAGCATGCTGGACTCCGTGTCAGTGTCTCTTTTCAGGGAAACTGATGTGCAACTTTTACAGACTCTGTTAGGACAATAGTTCTTTTTTCTTACCTAGAACACTTCTTACCAGTGCTTACACCAGTCTAGTCATTATAAATGTATACACAATTATTTTGCTGCTATCCTTCTTTGTAGCACTTTTAAACTTATGCCTAAACAATTTCTTTGATGTCTCTTGAAGGTCTGGTTTCAAATTTCATTTAGCCTCTTTTTCTCTGTCCAGAAGATTGCCAGACCCAGCTAACTGCAGACACAGCAGAGGAGATACAGCAATTACTCATCGTCTGCTGTTCAAAGGGCCATAATCTGGTCTCTCTATTGCTGCAGCAATGGCATAAAGAAAAACCTTGCAACAACTTCTTTTAATATAAAACAAAACTCGTAGAGTTTTTACTGTATGAAAGCCACTGATTTCCTGTATCTTTAAGCTTCTGTTTCACTTCAAGAACCACAGAACACTATCATTAACAAAAGCCAACAGTAGATCTCAAACTTAATTCAGTTTTCAGTTTAATTTTCACCAGAAAGAGAGAAAGATGAAACTCCTTTTCTTACCTTTTTGGTTATCTGGATTACTTCTCACTGAAAGCAAAATAAAGTCCAAACTTCTGCCATGTTGGGTCTTCCATGCTTCATCTTTAAATGAATCTCCACTCTGTTCCTGCTAAACTGGGCAACATACAAATCACTAGCATATACTCTTCCTTTTGTGTACAGCTCTCCTCTTTCACAACTTCTCGTCGTTAGTCAAGCTCCATCTCCTATGTCATCTGTGTTAGAGGTTTTATGACCAACAGAGGTAACGCAAAGCAATGATTAAAAGTAATTGGCAGATATAAGACTTTGCTCCCACTGCTCATGGAAGGAAGACTATGATTCTCACACACCCCAGATGCTCCTGCGTGGTGTAGCCTCTGTGTCCAACTCCAGCTTTATCTGGCCCTTTACTCTCAGAATATCAGACCCATTTGCATTTTTCTTTTTATAGCACCAGTGATCTTCCTGCCAAAGCATTATTTGCACACCATTCTTCATTCCTCTAACCCTTCCTCTGTCCTGGAAGCTCCAGTCTTTTGCTTAGTTTCCTCAGATGCTTTCAGATCTTTTACTTCCTCAAGATTTTCCCAGAATAGGTAAAAGCCTCTTTATTATAAGTTCCCACATAACACTTAATTCTGCTCATAACTGTAGCTATGTGCCAGGTACTTAGTATTCCTCAATGATTTAACCCTTTTCTTATTGGCTTAGTCAAGGTTTTTGTGTAGAAAATCAGAAACACCCACTTTATGTATATAGAGGAGGAAGAGACTAAATACAGGAATTCAGTGCTTCCACCAGTCTTCGGAAAGGTAAGAGTGGAGCCTAGGGGGAAACTGCCATCTCAGTTCAGGAAATCATAAAGTCACATGCAATCTAGGCCAAGCCTACGTAGTGAATTCTCAAGAGCATGCCTAAGAGAGATGGCAAAACCTCCTACCAGCTGTCTGCCAAAGCCCAGGCAGTTTTCTTAAGCTCTGTAGGGTATTACCACCTTCTGCTTCTTTTCTTCCTTCTAAATCTGTCATTACTGAAACCCAACCTGCTAGTACAGATATTGGGCAATAGTGCTATCTGGCTTCTAGATCAAGTTTGACAAACATTTCTGTAGAGGGCCATGTAGTCAATATTTTAGGCTTTGTCCCTGTAGCATGGAGAGCTCATATTCACACTAAAATTTGAATTTCTGATGTTTATATAGTGAAAAAAGGGACTAGCAGGTGGGATTTGACCCACAGGCAGTTATTTGCCAACCCTTCCTTGTTCAATGTAAATCCTGCAAAATAAGAAGGGTGGAAGTGGCACTGACTCTGGTCCATAGTTAACAAAACCACAATTTTTTTAGCATCTCAACAACATCAGAGATGTGAGTTGCGGCAGAGGCAATGAAGAACAGGAGCGGATGTTGGGGGAGTCTGAGCCACCACACCTGAAGTTCACGTGTGGTTTCTTGACCTTCTCTGGGACAGTCTTATATATGCCAATTACTTTTAATCATGGAGTATTTCTGGCCACAGCCAAATTTATAGTTTATTGGCTCAGATGACACTGGGTTCTAGATGGTAGATCCATTATTATGGCTGCTGGTGTTCCATACCCCAGTTAGCTGTTCCTTTCCTACCAGGGCCAAGTAGCAAACTCAAAGCAGTTTCACCAGTGGAGAAGAGTAGTGAGGAGAAGCGGTCTGCACTGTGATGTCACTGTTGTTGGCAACACACGTTAGCCCTTTCTGCCACAGATACTTCAAGAACTATTCAGTCTGTGAGATCACAGGCGGTACGTGGCAGGTCAACCTGTGCAGAAACCTGGCCCTGCTGTACAGCCTCCTCTTGCTCCAAAAATCTCTTGGAGCAGATAGCCTTACAGGTTACCCAGCAGATGGACCAGAGGAGTATACCTAAATATGGTGTTTGTTGCCTTTCAATGTCAATGAGGTATACTAAGTGTTAGGATTCTTTTTTTCTGTGTGCTATGTAGAGTGAGACCAACTTGTCTTTTAATTAAGAGGAAATATTCTGACAGTTTCACAATATTGTCCCACTAGAACTTTCATAATATCACAAGTTCATAAACTTTCCCATGATTTGTCTCCCTTCCTAGATCATGCGTTTGTCTTCCTGATGATATGGCAAAATTAATATGCTCCAACATGATGTCCTGTTGGACATGGAGATGATCTGAGCCCCTCTAACCAGGAAGCAGCCACTCGAAGTGCCTTTCTACAGCACTGAGGTAAGGAGCTTGCCCCAGGACATATGTAAATCAATGCACTGCTCCTTATAAAGAAATCATTTTATGCTGGGCATGGTGGCTCATGTCTGTAATCCTAGCACTCTGGGAAGCCAATGCAAGTGGATTGCCTGAGCTCATGGGTTTTAGACCAGCCTGAGCAAGAGCAAGACCTCATCTCTAAAAAAAAAATAATAGCTAAATATTGCAGCAGATACCTCTAGTCCCAGCTATTCAGGAGGCTGAGGCAAAAGAAGCTCTTGAAACCAAGACTTTGAGGTTGCTGTGAGCTATGACGTCATTGCACTCTACCAAGGGCAACAAAACGAAACTCTGTCTCAAAAAGAAAAAAATTTAAAATTTCTTTTTAAATCATTTTAAGAAAAAAACAAAATGGTCAGCTGAACCAAACTATGTCACTAACCAAACACTTAGTGACATAGTTCACATTCCGGTACAAACTTCCTAATTCCTTAGGGACAAGTAAGAAACACGGACCAGAAACCAGTTCACAGATGACACTTTGAGGATCGCTGCACTTGTCCAGACCTCAGCATGGCAGAGCACAGACACAGCCTTGATAAAAGACAGCAAAGCTGTACTGCTGAACCTCTGGGCCAAGGTGAAGTGGTGCAGGTTATATTTACTGATGGAAACTAAAAAGAAAGCATTTGCTAGGTCAGAAGGTTCATACTGCATGCCAAAGGCTGATGTGTTTCAGGAAAGGTACCTGCCATTGCTTGCCTGAGATTACCAGGGTTCCATTTCCTCTGGTGAAGGGTCTGTCCATGCAACTCATCTAGCGTATGCATGAACCACCCCATTATGCAATTGGATAGACTGTCTTAGGGTCATTTTTGGAACCAATTATATAATGTAAGTCAATATTTTGGCAGGAAATAGATGGCATACTCAATGAATTCAGAGATATGTTTGGCTTTCTTTTTTAAAAGATTTTTTACAGTGATACCAGCCAAGCTAGGAAAGGAACAAGGGTTGGCAAAACACATAGGAAGTAGCAAAAAGCAGAAGACAGCATTCTTGATCCAGAAGGGGAACGAGATGAAGCAATGTTCCTGGAATCTGGAGAGCTGAAGCTATGGGGCGAGAAGCTGGCTGCAAGGATGTCGGTGGAGAGGACTTGCACCCACTACAAAAAATGTGGAGCAGTCGGGAATATGCCACTTCCTTTCCTGCGTGTCAGCTGCTCTCTTGTTGGCATGGCCAAACCCTGATTTGCAGCCCAGGTTATGCAATCCCGAAAGGTTAGCCTCCCATGACAGAGGGCCACAGAGAGAAGGGCAGAGCCTGGCACGTAAGGAGGCAAATTCCTTCACCTGCTGGAGAAAGTTTTGAGAGAACAGCATATATCACTGCAGCTGAAAACCAGACTGCAATTTTAAAAATGAACTAACTTTCCACATGAATAAATCTCAAAAACATAAGTGAAACACAGCAAGCAGCAGCAGGATGCCCTCAGTATAACATTTACATAACATTTAAATCCAGTAAAAAACTGTATTTTATGGACAGATAAAGAAGAAGGAAAAAGATATTCTAGCAGTAACTGCTGGGTTACAGTTCTGTGTGCATCACAGTTATGGGCTGACTATGTCTGAAAACATCTTCATTCTATCCTCACACTTGGATAATTTGGCTGGGTATGTGTGTTAGTTAATTTCTTGCCATGTGTTATGGGTTGAATTGTGGCCTCCAGAAAGATACATGGAAGTCCTAATCCTCACTACCTCAGAATGTGACTTTATTAGGAAATGGGGTCATTGCAGATACAATTAGTTAGGTTAAGATAAGGTCATGATATGGGGTGGTCCTTGCAGATGGAGGTGCGGTCTGGAGTGATGTACACGTAAAGTAGGAATGCCAGGGATTGGATGCTAGAAAGAGGCAAGGCAGGATTCTCCCCGGATGGGTTGCAGAAGGAGCATGGTTCTGCCAACACCTTGGTTTTGAACTTCTAGCCTCCAGAATGGAGTGACAAATTTCTGTTGCTTTAAGCCGCCCAGTCTGTGCTACTTTGTTATGGCAGCCCTAGGAGCCTAATGTAATCTCAGGACCCCAGCCCAGGGTCAAGCTTCGAGCCTATTAGGCATTGTTAAGTACAGGTGGGTGACTCCACCTCTCCATCAATAGCATGTTTTCCTGACAGGTGTGGTTGGGTCCCAGCTGCACAGACAGTTTGGTTTGAGTCCCGTCCATCTCCCTGAACCACCCCCAGTCACACAGCTTCAGCCCTAACTCACTGGTATGGATTTCCATAGAGACTTTTTCTTTTTAGGAAAGCATCTCCATTTCTGATTTATGAGATTTCTCTTTCTCATTTTCACAGCAGACTCCATGTTTGTAAAATATGTTTATATGTTGCTATCATTTATAAGTTTGGACTGGAAGATTTTGTTGATATTCAATCTGCAATATTGACCTGGATACATGCCATAGTCTCCTTAGACCTAGATTTATTTTTTGTTTCTCATGGTCCAGAGTAAAATTACTTCCTAAAGAGCTCATTGAATTCATGAATGCTATAAATGAAGTGCCAAAGTACTTAAGGGGATGAGAGACCCAGTGTACTCAAAGGATAATGCTGGAAAGTTCCCAGGAGCAGATGCCTGGGCTTTCATTTATTTGTCTGCCTTTTTAGAAGCAGAGACACTATATGATGAAGTGGAGAAAAGCACTGGAGAATAGAGAAGCCTGGGTCCTAAGCCTGCCTTAAGTCATAGCTAATAAACATTTATTGACGTCTGCCATGTACAATGCAATGCGTTGTACTCTGGATGATGCAGTACGAGTGTGGAGAGAATGGAGGTGGTGATGAATAGTCCACCCACACTCTGGGCTCTGGTTCACACAGCCTGTGGTGCTGTGGACCACTCTTGCTGCCTTCATGCTGTACCTCACTTAGTGCGCCCCAAGCTGACTGGCCTCTTCCACTGTCTTGTACGTCCAGCCTCTTCACATTTTACTGCACATTGAAAGGGTCCTCTACTTTATTCTTTTTCCCCTTATTTCTTTTATTTTTTAACATTTTTATCTGTTTAAATATTCTTACTGTAACCTGACCATTTTTCTTTCTCTCTCTCTCTCTCTCTCTCTCTCTCTCTCTTTTTTTTTTTTTTGGTTGAGACGGAGTCTCACTCTGTCGCCCTGGGTAGAGTGCTATGGCATCATTGTAGTTCGCAGCAAACTTACTCTCTTGGGCTCAAGCCCTCCTCTTGCCTTAGCCTTCCAAGTAACTGGAACTAGAGGCCGAGCCAGCTTGTTTTTCTATTTAAGTAGAGACGGGGTCTCCCTCTTGCTCAGGTTGGTCTTGAAGGCCTGAGCTCAAGCGATCCACCTGCATGGGCCTCCCAGAGTGCTACGATTACAGGTGGGAGCCTCCCCGCCCAGCGCCCTCTACTTCATACTTTCCCAATATCTGGATCCCTTGTTGAGACACCACCCTGTCGTGATCACTCTGCATAGCCCCTGTCATGACCCAACCTTTGTCTTGTCCATTTGCTGTATGGGTTTTGGTTGGCCTTTCTGCTTCCCTATCTTATTTCATTTCCTTGGATATGGTTTCAGACACACCCAAGAGTTTGATTTAAACCCTGTTCCATATTCCCTTCCCTTTGTATGCTACTACTCCAACAGTAAGGAAGGGAAGATGCTGCAAAGGAATATTTTTTCCATTTGAAAAATGAGGCTATTTAAAAAATTTTTTAATTATTCTGGCTACATAATAGTTGTATATATTTATAGGGTATATGTGATGCTTCAATACAGGCATACAGTGTGAATTAATCAAATCAGGGTAATTGGGGTATCTATTACCTCAGGCATTTAACATTTCTATGTGAGGAACATTCTAATTCCACTCTTTTATTTATTTTAAAGTATAATTTTGTTGATTATAGTCACTTTGTTGTGCTATCAAATATTGTTCATTCTTTCTAATTTTCTCATTATATTTTTGCACACATTAACTATCCTTACTTTATTCCCCCCTGCTGGTTGCCCTTCCTGTCCTCTGATAACCATTAATCTACTCTCTATATCCATGAGATTAATTATTTTTATTATTTATTTATTTATAGACACACAGCTTTACTAGATACACAGAGACAACTAAATCCCTCTCTCCCCATCCCCATGGTCCTGAAGGCATGGCCAGCCTCAGGCTCAGGTGACCAGTGTCCTGTGGAGAGATGGCAGGGTCAGGGGTCATTGGCCAGAGACCAGACGGCATGAGTAGCCACATTGGGTGCTATAAATTTCCCTTTCAGTACTACTTTAGCTGTCTCTCATAGATTTTGATACTTTCATTTGTTTTAATTCTGCTTTTTAAAAAATTTCTTTAAATCTTTCTCTTTGACCTACAAATTACATAGTAGAGTATAGTTTAATTTTCATACATTCATATAATTTCCTATTGTCTTTTTTATTGAGTTCTAGTTTGATGCCTTTAGGGTCAAAGAACATACTCTATAATCTATGTAGGTAAACATTCTGTGGGAACATGAATAAATTCTGCAACTCTTAGGTAGAGTGTTCTGTATTGGTTCTGTTGGGTCCTGGTGATCAACCGCACTGCTGATCTTCTATATTTTTGCCGATCCTCTGTCATTTATCATTTCCAACCATAATCACGGATTTGTCTTCCCCTTTCATTTCTATCACTTTTTGCTTCGAGTGTTTTGAGGCTCTGTGGTTTGTTTCATAAACTTTTAGCATTATTATGCCTTTCTTGTGGATTGATCTTTTTATCATTATGTATAGTCTCTCTGTGACTGTGGCAATGTACTTACTCGGAAGTCTACTTTATCAGATGTTAATACGGCTGTTTAAGACTTTTTTAAATCGACTAATTGTATAGTATATATCCTTTACCTTCCCTTTACTCTCAACTTGGACCCTTTTTATTGAATATGAAGCAAGTTTCTTGTACATGGTATGCAGTTGGGTTATTTGTTGTTGTTGTTTCTTGTCTAATCTGTCAATTTATATATTTTTATTGGCACAGACTATTTATTTTTCTGTTTTTTGAGACAGAGTCTCATTATGTCACCCTTAGCAGAGTGTCGTGGCATCACAGCTCACAGCAGTCTCCAACTCTCTTGGGCTTCAGTGATTCTCTTGCCTCAGTCTCCCAAGTAGCTGGGAATACAGGTGCCCACCACAGGGTCTGCCTATTTTTTTTGTTGTTGTTATTGTAGATGTTATTGTTATTTGGCAGGTCCAGGGTGGGATCGAACCTGCCAGCCCCAGGATATGCGACTAGTGTCCTTGCTGCTGAGCTACAAGGTACAGACTATTTAAAGTAATTATTGATAGATATTTTAGCAGTAAAGTATGTCTTTTTTTTTTTAATCTTTTCTGCTTCTTATTCATCTGTCTTTCTTTACTTTCCTGTTAGTTATGTGAACATATCTCTTGGTGTAATTTTCTCAGTGGTTTTCTTAGTATTACAATATGATTTATTACAATTTAGTGTTATTGATATTTTACCACTTCGGGTGAAGTATAAAAACCTTACTTCTACTTACTTTCTTTTCACTTTTAAGTATCATTTTATTGTGTATCGAATGGTGTTAATTTTTTTTCTACCATTAAACATGACTTGTAAAACAAATATGTGAATAGGAATTCTGCTCTTCCCATTGTTCTTTCTTCCTTCCTGATGCTTGGAAATTCCTTCTTTCATAATTTCCTCTCCATTTGAAGGAACTTTATCACTCAATTTTTCAGGGGGGAGATCTCCTAACTGCAAAGATAACAGAGACCAATAGGTTGCAGAGCTTAAAATATTTATAAGATGGCCCTTTACAGATAGACAGACATATGACTCTTCTAGGTTTTGACGTTAACAATAAGGGCATCAGATTTGATAATTTCTAATGTCTCTCTAACACGCCATGGTTTCATGGGGTAAATCAATGCTCTCATTTCTTATGTGAAAGCAGATATTTTCCCTCAATGACCACATTTGATGACAGGCAATAAAGAACTTGCTTGGAGTGGCAAATAAGTAATTAATCAACCCATACTCACTTTATCATTCCAAGAATATAACACAAAGGTGAAAAGAAATCAATTTCGGTCTGCTGACTGCGCTTCAGGTGATTAGATTTGTAGAACTAGAGTTCAGGTTCCCACTGTGAGCTGGCACGAGCCCGCACTGTTTTGCACCTGCCATGGAAGTCAGCAGGTACCATCACAATCTGGAAATGTGGTGCTGCCACAGATGCTGGACTAAAACGGTTCAGGCCGTCCCATGGCTCACAGAACAAATGCTCTCCTTTTGAGTTCTTGCTACTATCATTTCCAGAAGAATTGTTTTCTAGTCATCGTGGGGGGGGGGTGCTTACTAGGTAAAAGGTGTGAGTTATTTTCTGAAATATGCTTTTTCTGAATTTAGTTTCGGTACAGGGGAGCAGAAAGAGACATCACTCTTGCTTTTGTTGTTTTTTTAATCTTAGAAGTTGAGATTCAGCTACATACACTTTTAAACTACAAAAATGTTAGAAAGTAAGCCAGATTATGGAACAAGAATAAGAAGCGGTGATGAGAGCTTTTTCAGGACAACTAGAACTCCTGTTTCTTAACATCTTAAAAGGTCAAACAGTAAAATCAGTTGTTCTGTGATAGAGGTCACAGACGGGGAGGCTGCAGCTCTTATATACAATCCAGCCACAACACCTGCAGTCTTCAGACAGGGCGGGCTCGAGCTGCATGGAGTTGGGCTTGAGGTTTGTTTCCGATCATGTGTTTTGTTTTTTAACTTAATTGGTTGTCAACACTTGAACAAATTTAAAATTAACCTAAACATTTGGGTGTCTGCGCTTTCTGGAGGATGGGGCCCTTTTGAGTCCATATTCCCACGTAGCAAAGGCTGCTGGGCGGCAGATGCCGCCCAGTTCTCTGGGCACTGAAAGTGCTTTTGAGTCAAGTGGGAGTGGGCTGTCCCTGTCTGTGTTAAAGAGCAGTTGGCAGGTATCAGCACTGGTGCCTTTGCGTTTCTTATAGTGGAGCCGAAGATAACAGAGTGTCTACCATCCGTTTTTAAATCAAAAGGACAAAAATATAAGATGAATCAAGAGGATATGTGTTTAAAAAAAACAGAAAGCAACATTATTTCTGTAGAGATGAAAAATATTCCTGGAAGAACTGCACCAGCTAAGGATAGGATATTTTTTGTAATATAACCGGACTGACGATTCTTTTTGTCTTTTAGATAAGCTTTCACTCTGTTGTCCAGGCCGACCTCAAATGTCTAGGCTCAAGTGATCGTCCTATCAGAGGCTCCTGAGTAGCTGGGATCATAAGAGTGCACCACTGTGCCCGCTCTGAGTGACCATTCCTTTTTTTTATGGTTTTAATACCTTTTCAGACTTTATTCCAATATCTTTTTTTTTTTTTTTGAGGCAGTCTTACCCTGTGCCCTGGGTAGAGTGCCATTGTGTCATCATAGCTCACAGTAACTTCAATCTCTTGGGCTCGAGAGATCCTCTTGCCTCAGTCTCCCAAGTAGCTGGGAGTACAGGTGCTTGCCACAATCTGAGTGACCATTCTTAAATATGCACGGCCTGCTTTCCTTTGTAAGAGTATCTGTTTGCCTTGCAGCCATGAGTTTCCTTCCTATTCCCTTCTTAACAAATTACAGGTGGATATCACGACAATCCTATTTCTCCACTTTCCCAGTTAGACTTTGTCTTTGAGACCATGCAGCACAATCTAATGCGCAGCCTCTGCCTGTCTGTCATTCTAATTTCTAGTTAAGGAAGGGAGTTGTTTTACATATTCCTTTTCTTCATGTTCTATATAGGAATAGATTACATCTAAGTACTCAGGGATATTTTTGGCCTAAGTGCTACAAAGCCTTGACTGAATCAAGACTAATAAAATCTTCCCAGGGAAGGGGAGAGGGAAAAACATTTTTTGACAGATAACATCTCTCCTGATGCACCTGCCAATTGCCTGCATCTTGAAATCTAACACAGAAAATTGAGTGCTGATTTATTGTGATGTGGTTAATTAGTCTCAACATAGTCTTAATGTTAAAGAAAGAGCTTTCAGATATTCTACAGAGACCCATGTTTGCTTCAGTGGTTAAGAAACCCCGCCACTGCTTTCTCTCAGAATCTGTTAACAACAACAGTGTCTCTCTGGTGTTTGTATCTCCCAGGTTAGTGTTTCAATCCACGTTAGAGGAAGCTGAAAATTCAGAAGTGTTACGTGTCTACCACATTTCCATTGATTTTTTGGACAATTTATATTCCAGAAGCCACTTATAGCTTACTTAAAGCAGATCCCAAGACGGAGCTTTCCCTTTTAGTTTCAGACAGATAATATTCTAATACTCTGCAGACTGCTTGAGTAGACCAGAGTTGTGAACAAATTCACATCTCTCTCCTACTGCAAGCCTCCCTAAGCTGTGGGGAGACTTTATGAAATAATATGTAAGTAGAAACTGTTATTAAGGGAGGCGCAGTCAGCTATCTGCTACCTCCACTTAGTACAGTGTTGAATAAAATAGCACACGGACCCTCCATTACATAGAGGTGTTCACTGAAATGGTAAAATCAGGAAGGAAGAGAAGTTCCTGCCTACAGCAACATTTTATAGGCTAAATATTACACATTATACTGGGTTATGTAACAGAATATTGATTTCTAGAGTTTTTTTTTAATGAAAAAGAATGATTAGCAAAGTGCATAGAAATTAAATATAAATGTACCACATCCCTCACTCACGAGAGTTAGGTGAATCTCAAAGGTAAGTCTTCTGATGCAGGCAGGCTGTCCCATCTCGTATTTCCAGTTGAGCTATGGACAGCCATTGTCTGCCTGCAGCTTAATATTCACTGGTGTCTGATTCTTAGATTCTAGGAACCTCTTTCTTTGTTTACCCCATTTTCTGGGGACAGAGCAGATTTGAAAAGGAACTGCTGTTGGTGTCTGACTCCCCAGCTTGTTACACGAGTTACCAAAATCCGAGCAATTTTTGACAAGACAAACATTGAATGAGCAGATCAGCACACCAGTTGTAGAGGTTGACGTGGTGTCCTGTCCACGTCCAGACAAAAGTATCTTCCTTTTTGTCTCTCTCCCAATATCAGAGATCATTTGGCTTCAACACAGCAAGTCTATCATCCAAAGTCCTTTCTTTTCTCCAAAGACTTAATTATTAGAAAAGGCCCAGGGCAGCTGACTGGAGGGCTAACCTTTGTTTTCAGGAATGCTTGGTTAAAACTCATTAATTCCAGTTGCTTCTGTGTCTCTGGTCTGTACACGTTTAACGTTTTCTTAGTGGTGATTATAGGAAGGGCTCTCTGTAAAATTCAACTTCATGACAGCCATTTAAAAAATAACTGATACAGGGATGGAAATCCCTTAACTATGAAAAGCATGTTGCTCTCTGCCAGAATATCTTTTTGGAAGGACAGGACCTGAGGAGGAAGAGGGACTGTGAGCATTCATGAGTTCACAGAGTACTTAGTGCATAGAGTAGGAGCTCTGAAGTGAGTTTTGAGAAAAATAGATTTAGGCTCCATGTTCCATTGTTTCCTGATAAATCAGCCTCTTTGGTGCCCAAGTAAAGCCAGCATTACATTTTAGTTCCTATTTTAAATAAAGAGGACTCCTTTTGTTCTTTGTTTGAATTCTAGAGGCCACATGGACCTCCAATCTTTGTGGACAGTTGGATTCATGGAGGCTTTTAGTGGTGTGCTGTACAATCGGGAGAAAAGGTGAAATCAGGGTCATATAGCAAAACAGAATCCTCTAGGATTAACATAATGTTAAAGAAATCTTGGGTGAGTTTGTGGATTTTTTTTTAATGCTTCCATTTTTAAATAGAAATTAGCATTCCTAGGAAAAGAGGAAGTTGGTTTGGCTTGGTGTGCGTTGCACAGTGCTTACGGTGCCAGCCACATCCACCAAGGCTGGTGGGTTCAGACCCAGCCTGGGCCTGCTAAACAACAATGACAACTGCAACAAAATAGCTGGGTGTTGTAGTGAGTGCCTGTAGTCCCAGCTACTTGGGAGGCTGAGGCAAGAGAATGGCTTAAGCCCAAGGGTTTGCGGTTGCTGTGAGCTGTGAGGCCACAGAACTCTACCGAGGGCGACAGAATAAAACTCTGTCTTAAAAAAAAAAAAAAGTTGATTTATTTGAATTTTTTTTCTAATGAAACTCACAAATGTCTTAATACTATGCAAAGCAAAGGGGAGTTTGAAGATATACATAATTATAATACTTTCTGAAAAAATCAATTAACAAAGAACAACAAGAATGTTGTTTGTCCAAATTTTCTTTGTCCATTTTTGCAAAGCTGAAGAAACTGTGTTTAGGAGTAAAAAGAGCTGCTAAATGCGACTTAGATTTTATTCTGTTGACATGTCATTTACTTTCTTATTAGCTTCAATTTCATCATCTGCAAAATAGGAATGATAATTACTATTTGCCAGGGAAAAGAAATTGTGTATTACACATGGTGACATGTGAGTTTGAAGATTACAACACAAGAAGGGCTTGGCCTTTTCCTCTACACTCACCTGGGCCTGTCGGCATGCAATTTAGAGAATAAAAATGAAGGAAACTAGAGCTTGAACAATTTTGCTTTGAATAGAATTTCTGTGGCTTGCTTTCATCAAGGAGCGTAGACATAAGCAGTCCATTTGGTAATGAAGGAATGGCAACTTAGGGGCGTGCACGACGCACAGACAACACCCGTTGTAATTATAAAAACTTTATTTCATTCTTACTTTAATTAAATCTTTATAAGCACCATGTCATGAACTGGCAATCTAGAAAGAGGACACTGGAATGCTTTAGTCAATAACAAACTGCAAGCTGATGATGTGAAGTTACAGCTACATGGAGCATGTGAACAAGACCACATCTAAAAAGGTTCACTGGAGAATCCCAAGACAATGCACAAAACAGGAATCTGGCATTGATTTGTTCACACTTTCTACGGTCAGAACCCAAAGCTTGTGCAGGTAAACATCAAGAGAAACATTTCATCACCTTGACAGTTTACAGTTTGCTAAAACTTGACCCTGAAAGCATCGATGTTGCTGTCTGGTTTTCTTAGCCCGTGCTCGGCCACAGGCTGAAAAGATCACTTCCTTTCACATTTAAATGATGCTTAAAGGCTATTTCGACATTGTGCAAGTCATCAGCAAGGCCATTTGATGTGTACATTTCTCATATATGATCACCAAACCATTATTTACCTAATGAAACTGTGAAAAACTATACATTTTCAGCAAAATGTTTCAATTTGGTCCTATATTAAAAGACCCCATTGCCAAGGTGTTTTACATCAATTTAATTCACAAGCATGTACACGAGAGAATCACTATAAAGAACATTGTTTCCTGGTTTATGAATAAAAAGTTTATCCTCTAGTTACACTAAAACATACAAAAAATAATCTACAAAAAATCGTTTACAATTGATTTTAGCTAAAGAAAAAAGCTTTCTTCAGGAAAAAAACAAAAATGATCATGTTGGTGGTAGTATCTTAGCCATCAAAAAAGGAATGTAAGTAACCAATAAATATAATGTGCTTTCTCCATATAGACATATTTACACTTGAGTCTTTGGCTTATGTTATTTTCTAAAAAGAACTTAAAATGATCCAGCCATCATTGCACATTAAAAGAAAATAAGCCAGTTATATATATTTATATATTTATATAGCGATCTGCTACACTGGAAACATATAAAAAAGGAACTTTACCAGGACTCTGCACAGATTTTCTTCCTTCTTCCTTTAAAGATTCAACAGCTTTCATTTGAAAAAGCGAGAGAAACGCCACCTAGAAAGAATTGATTCATGCAACACGTGGTAGCTGCTTGGCTGAAACCGGGAGAGGAGAGGCTGTACGGTCACTGGACAAACACCGAGAAGGTCTCCTTTGAATCTGGTTCTTATTAAATATAATTTGTGCGGCACGAAATGTGGATGCTTTAATACAGTCATAGAAACTAAGTCAGTCCTTTTTATTAAGATACACAACTTCATAAGAAAAATACTTTTACCTCTCAAATGTAAAAGTCTCCCACCCCCCACATTAAAATCTTTCTGCACAAGTACAACAGGTACGACAGCTGCTGGCTCAACCGACGAACGTGTTTCTGCGTGGATGTTCCTTCAAAAGTCTCCCCCGACTAAGATGATTCCAGGTACTCCAAAGCTACGTCGTAGCAGAAACGGTACTGCTCCTAAAGACATCAAGACAGAAGGGGCGAGGAAAGCAAAGAAAAAGACCCATGAGAAATCAGAGCAAGCAAACGACCCTGGAGAGCCAATTTAAATTATTCAAGGATTATAAATTTTTTTTCTATATACATGATTCATATCTGGACGTACATATTTACACTTAAGTCTAAAGATTTCTGTAAATGTTCTTACCACAAAAATGTTAAGTATTTGATGCATATGTTGACCAGTTTGATTTAATTATTCTACACTGTGATAGATTATCACATCACTTTGTACTCCCTAAATTTATATAATTATAAATTATTGGTTTACAATAAAAATAAAATCGTTGCATCTTTTTGTTAAAAAAAACAAAACAGAAGTTGATGTTAAAAAGACATCTATGTTTGCCCCATATTTTCTATCGAAATGTTTGAAAGTCTAGATTTTTATCTGATTATAATAGTAGTATCTGATTATTATAGAAAAATTTCCTGCCAAAGAAACATATCAAGAAGTAGAAAAAGAACTACAATTCTATCATCCGAAGTAATTGTTAAAATATCGCCTTAGTTTGCTTCTGTCCTTTCTCAGTGCATGGTTAAAATAATAATCTTAGAATAAATAATTACATATATTTCCAAGTATTTTATATTTTACTTTCTTATAACACTGCTATAGACTTTCCCCATATTATTTAATATCTCTTTTAATCCTACATAAAAATCTAACATATGAGTTGTTTGTTAGGTTTTTAATTTTTTCTCTATTTGATGAATATGCATAAATATCCCCTTCCATTTCAGACTGTTTCCTTAGGACAAAAAAAAAAAAGCCTATCCATTTTGCAATAAAGTTCTTAATTTTTGGTACAGTTTTGTCCATCAGAATATTTGAATAAAATTTCAAGAATAGTTTGTGGTTCTTGAAATTCATGGCCCTATTTATACCTAAAAACTTACTCCTATATTTAAGAGGACATATTGGCAATACAATTCTTGAGTTAAAATTGCCTTTCCTTTAAGTTCATCTATAGACTTGCTCTATTATCAGAAATTTAGGAGCATTCAAAGGCCATATGGTAAAACATTTAAAATTTCCTAACTCAATCTAAATGGGTACAATTTGGGCTAAATTGGAAAAGAGTCTAAAATGCATCCTCCCTCCCTCCCTCCCTTTCTATTTGAGACACAGTCTCATTCTTGTGACCTGGCTAGAGTGTTGTGGCATCATAGCTGACTGCAACCTCAGATCTCCTGGACTTGAGCATTCTTCTCATTTCAGCCTCCTGAGTAGCTGAACTACAGGTGCCTACAGGTAGTTTTTCTAGTTTGGTAGAGATGGGGGTCTTGCTCTTGCTCAGGCTGGTCTTGAACTCCTGAGCTCAAGCAGTCCGCCTGCCTCGGCATCCCAGAATGTCAGGATTACAGGTATAAGCCACCTCGCCCAGCCTGCATATTATCTCTAAAGGGAATGTCGAGGTCTCTCTAGCAAGAAATTAGAGTAATACAACATCCTTAAAAGGTCTTTGTCATTCCTAACCTATGGAATAAAGGAGGCATGACGTAAATTATTAACTTACCACTGTGGCAAGGGCATCCAAAGAACAAAAATATGCCCAGAGACAGTTTTTTCTCTTTAAGAAATCTCCAGTAATTTTGTCCACACTCTCAATTTCCTTAACAAACTTGTCAGCTGAACTCCATACAACACTGAACTAATGATTAACTTGAATTAAATAAAAATCAGAGGGTGGAATGTTTAATCAGGATATATGGAACACAAATATTAAAATAGTAACTTTTTGGGGTGGTGCCTGTAGCTCAAAGGAGTAGTGTACCAGCCGCATATACTGGTGGTGGTGGGTTCAAACCCAGCCCTGGCCAAAAACTGCAAAAAAAAAAAAAAAAAAAAAAAGGAAAACAGCAACTCTTTGGAAGGCTTTAGAATGGCAAAGTTTAACCATAGATTTTTTTTTTTAACAGAAAAGTGAGAAATCAAAGTGAAATTTGGAGGTGAACATTGAATTCTAGAGCTAGAAGTGATCCCACTGATGATTTTAAGAAGACTTAAAACATGAGTTTTAAGGCACAGTTTACATTAAGAAATATTCATAAACTTAAAACATAAGTTTAAAGGCACAGTTTACATTAAGAAATATTCAAACTGCCAAGAGTTTAAAGACAACCACTATCCATCCAGTTTGTAAGAAGATCTGAAAATTCCACCTCAAAATCCAAAAATCCCTCAAATCCACCTTAGTCCCCCTCTCCAATGCCAGCACCCCACTCCAAACCAACATCAACTTGTCCAGACAACTGCAATAACCCCGAGCACTGCGGTAGAGTAGAGGGGTTTAAGACTCTTTAAGGGGACTTTAGAAAGAGCAGGAGTCTCGTACCACTTGTAAAAGTGAAACAGTCTAAACCTAAGTCTTCAGATTCAGATTTTCTCTCAGGAAGCAACGCACCTTCTGTGTGAGCAATCCATGAGCAGGAAGTGGTGAAAATACTTTAAAGGTTTAGTGAACTGCTCATTTTAGTTATCTGATCATCTTGATAAATGTAGGGCAAACAACACCAATGCCTTGGTTGTTCTGGTTTACTTTCCCGTGAGCATGAACCATACAGCTACTTGAGCCCCCGATACACATATGTAGAACCCGCAGACAATTCTCTTTAGAAGTAAAATATGTTAGACAAGCTTGACTTTCATACTCTGCATACAGCTTCACCCAGATAGACCTTCGCACAAATAGACCTATTCACTCTTATTTTCTAAGCTGTGCTCTGATCTTAGGAGCCCTGACAAATTCTAGCATCATATGAACTTTGCACTATAGTGTTAAGAGTAGAACAGTGTCAATGATGACAGATTAACAATTTATAATTTGAGCAGAAAATGAAGAATTATGAATAATGACAAAAATAAATTTTAATTGTTCTTTAAGAACATTGGGCATCTAAGGTACCCAATGAGTGGCTTATGAGTATATCCTATAGACAAATGCTTTACAAATTAACTCAATATGATCTAAGAAATAAAAATAAACGAGAAAACAGCTTAGATAGGAGGATTTATTCTTATCATAAGGGTTATTCACCAGAGTTTATTGGAGCAAAAACTTATTGGCTATAATAACAAAGTCCTATAAATTTCCTAAGTTAAATTAAAATAGTTTTTTTTCCCATTATCATCAGTTTTTGTGATGTGATTAAGTTTTTGTGGGAGAGGGCCCAGCAATCTAGCAGTTAGATAGGAAAGTCCCTACAACAACTCATTTTTGCATCCGATTCCTGGTATGGACAGGATGCCAAATCAACAAGCATGCCTCAGACTGGCTGATCTCCCAGATGCCCTCTCAGCCCACGTTTCTGCCACTCACCGGGGCTTCCACCATGTTTGGCTTGCTGTTCCTCAGCGTCTTCACCGCGTGGAAAACATCCACGACATTTTGCCGTTTCACCATTTCAACAACGATGCCGATAGCACAAAACATGCCACTTCGCCCGCCACCGTTTCTGAAAGCGCAGGAAGCAAAGGCATTTTAGTTAGCAGGGCTGGGTGATCGTGGGTCACACAATAAGGTAGGTTTGGTCAAAGAAAATATTGTGTTTTTAATAGTTTTCCATTTGTGTCTTAATTTTGTTTCCCATGTGGGCACACGTGCGTCCAGAGCAGAGAGGAGACACCAGGAGTAGGAGACGGGCTCGGTGACTCACACTTGGGAATATACTAGGGCACAGATTGCTATCACCCAGATACTTTGGGATTCTGATATACTTGTAAGCTGTGTGTGCTAGACAGGTTGTTCACAGCAGTGTTCAAAAGAGTTTAAATTACATAACAACTATGTAATAATCAATATTTTGAAAAAAATAAAAAAATTAAAGTTAGTAGCTAATGACAGAATCACGAAGGAGACCGTTTCAGACCAGTGTCTATAGGAGGTCTGTCAGATATGAGTCAGGTATTAAAGAAATACAGAAAATGCAAAGGCTACTGAGAAAATAAACAGCGCGGGCCAGGCAATGGCCAGGCGGAGCCGCCTACTCACAGGCAGTGGATGATGGTCCGGCCTTCCCCCTCCTCGCACTCCTCCTGCCATTTCTCCACCTGCAGTATCAGTTTCAAAAATGACCGTTTGGAGCCAGGCACTTCCCGATGAGAAGCCCACCCTAGGTACTGGAACTGCTGCACCATCAGGTAACCTTCCTGTGGCTGTCGAGGGAAAGTATCTTTATGTGAGTAAGTCTGGACTTGAATGTTGACTGAAACGTCAAAGGTGCATAGGAAATACCACACAAACGAAATTCACACTGAACTGTGTCTGGCTGATGCAAGTCCACATATGTCCAAGCTGGCATGAAACCATTCTGAATGACAGCAGGAAGAAGCTTGGGGATTATGGTTTTCACTTGCTTCTCCCTCACACCCCACGTCCAGTCATCAGTTCCTATGATTATACTTCCCAAACAACTTTCCAATTCATTTCCTTCTCTTTATAACCATTGACATCACTGCAGTCCCAATTATGAGTTATGGTAATTACCTCCTAGTTGATGTCCCTAAATAAACCCTGACCTCCTTCTAATTCATTCCAACTATGCAAATACCATCTTGTCATTCCCTGTTTTAATGTCTTAGAAGTGATCTCAGCATAAAATCCAAATTGACTCATGACTTAAAAATCCTGAAGTGATCCATCTCCTTTCCCAACCTTCTCCTGGTTTACTTTTAAACCATTTGCCAAATTACTTCTTGTCTTGGGGACTTTGTATATACTGTCCCCTTTGCCCTGAATGCTTCTTCCTTGCTTGACCTTCTTTATCCCAAATAGTGACCAACTTGTCCCAGGCTTGCCTGGGAGTTTTCTGATCTTAGTACCAACAGTTGGTGTGTCTTCCAAAAGCTCTCTGTCCTGGGCAAATGAGAATGGTTGGCTACCTCACTCCCAAATAACTCCTATTGACTGTACAAATTTTGGCTTAAATACAACTATCTCAAAGAAGTCATCTCTGATTGCATGGCTATGTCAGATTGCCCAGCCGAACACTCTGTATCTTTACCTTTTCTCTGAAAAAATGTGTCATTTTAATAAATAAATGATTTTATAATTAATTGGGTCATGTTTTTCTATCTAATAAAATATAGATTCAACAAAGACAAGGAAATCTCTTTCCAGACTCTGTATTACCAGAAACTTATACATACCTTCTCAAGAGTAATAGTGTTAAGAGAATTAATAAAAGCCATAAACCTCCAAATAAAAACATAAGGAAGAGTATGAGGCTTGACAATTAAGTTTGTGAACTCATCCTAAGAAAAAGTGCTATATACATCATTGCTGAATATCACTATGGTCACCTCCGAAGTATTCCCCTTGAGAAGCTATGCACTGATGCCAGTGCCTCATCCATTCTTCAAAGCACTTTCTCTAGGATGAGTTTGCAAAAATAACTGTCAGACCCCTTCCATGTAATATATAAGGAAGCCATATCAGAAAATCAGAAGATTCACATGGCAAGGGCTCAAGTATCTTTTAGTTGGATACAGGCCTTACGTAATATCATATCCAACTTGTTGTTTAGCGCATACTAAATATTTTATTAAATAAATGATAGTAAATAATGAGATGGGGAACAAAAAAATCATGTACTAATGAACACCAAACAGGAAGTTCAATAAATAAACAAGCAAAGATGCTGACCAAAAAAGGTAGCAGATTTCAGTTCCTATTCCTAGACTATTTTTTTATATAAACAGCATAATTAACAGTCAAGCCTTACTTTCTTCAGTAGCTATGGTTTCTCAACTAAAATATTACTAGAATGGCAGTGTGACAGATGTGCAGACAAAATGAGATTCCATTTAAATTAACATCTAGGATCCACATGAATATTACGACATGATTGAAGTTATCCTTTTTTTCTCCACTGAAGTGAGCAATAGATTGGATATAATTTTATCCTCTGCTTGTAGTCATATACATTTAGACTTCTTAACTAGACACACACAGAGTCATTTTGATATGAAAAACCCTGAAACACAACAACCTTAATCACACATTTTAATCACATAACAACCATGTAATAATACTTAGAAAAATAGAAAAGTTAAAGTTAATAGTTTAAAAGTTTAATGTTACATTTAAAATAATATACTACATAGAGCTGGTGCTTTAAAAAACAGAAAAATCTTTCCCTTTAAAAAGAGCTTAATTCCATGAAAGTTACTAATGCTTCTTTTCAAATTCAGTTTGTTACATGGTTACATATCTACATGGTTTATATTAGTCTTTTTTTGATGGAGAGAGACCCTGAAATTTAATCTGTCATTAGCACAAAGTACATGAAGAGTCAGGGAAATAAAGACTTCGGAGGGACAGAGTAGTTGTTACTTTGCTGCTGGGAGAAGGCATTGGTTCCGTCTTTAGATATGGGTGGAGCCAGATGTTGGGACAATTAGGAAGATGAAATTGTAGGCAGGAGAATCAATAATGGTGATTCTCCAAGAACGGTCATTTACTTTCCCCTTCCTGCCTCTTGTACATAGGACATGGAATAGTGACACAGAGCCTTCCTCTCCTGGCTGATCCCTCACAGCCCTTCCTCCCAAGGTAACGCTCCTCCATCCCTATGCTTAAATACTCTTATTTATCAGTTGCATGCCTTTTTAGGGCTGGATGGCAATACTAATAAAACATGGGATTTATTCTTAAGACAAATCCTCATATGCTCAGGGCCGAGACCCAGACTGTAAAACTTGATTGAGCCAGTGTACCTGAGCCTAGAATTACTTTAGTCTAGTAACTGACTGGACAACCTAGCTCCTAACAGTTCTACTTCTCTATATTTGGAGTTCTTTTTTGTTCTAGAACTAAGCTACTATAAGAGGATTACTACCTTGGGATGACTGACGTTATGCTTATTATTTCTACTCTCCCTCTTGTCTGAATGGAATAACCCACCATGATTAGGCTCTATCTAGGTACTAGTTGAGCTTAGTCTAGAGTCTAGTAGAATGATCCACCCATGACTTACTCTTGTTAGGTTGCATATCCTAAAAATCCGGTTGATCACATCACAATCCATTGAACAAGACATACATTCCACTTGGATAGGGCCATATCGTAGCATCCCTTCTTCTGGCCAGTACTGAGGGCAGCCCTAGATGATGATTTTGAAAGGAAAAGAAGTGAGTGTTAATTTTTCTAATTAGGGTAGTACAAAGCAGATTTTAGAATTTTATTATTATTTCATTGAATGTACAAGTACACAAAAGCAAACCATAGCCAACTAACCTGGGACAAGTCCACCTCATTTAACATCACAATGGAGGTACAGCCGTAATCATACACTAATCTCCAGAAGTCTTTCACAGTGTTTGGCAGAGGGTATTGTGTGACAATGAAAGCAGCAGGTTGCCTGTAGCTCTGTAAAGAAACAAAGTAGATGGAGAAACATAAGAACTTAAAATGCATGATCAGCTGCACAAACAGATTCGATATACTTCCAATGTAGGACCAGTAAGATGTAATAAATACAGAGATGTAACCAGTCTGCTGCTTAAGCTGCAGAGTGACAGATGTGGACCTACGGAACATTCTGGAACTAGTATAGTAATGAGTCAATTTGGTGGGAAGATTTCACTGCCTCCAAAGCAATTCAAGTCTAGAATTGAATTTTTACTTTGTTGAGAGAAGTAAATACAGGACAGACATCCAAGAAGAAAGTAAAGAACTCATGGGGCCAGGTACGGTGGCTCACACCTGTAATCCCAGCACTCTGGGAGGGTGAGGAGGGGGGATTGCTTGAGCTCACAAGTTTCAGACCAGCCTGTGCCAGAGCAAGACCCTAGCTCTAAAAATAGCTGAGTGTTGTGGTGGGTGCCTGGAGGCCGAAGCAAGAGAACCACTTGAGCCCCATAGTTTGAGGTTACTGTGAGCTGTGATGGCACAGCACTCTTCCGAGGGTGACAGAATGAGACGCTGTCTCAAAAAAAAAAAAAAAAAAGGTCACCCTCCATTAGGTATCTGATGGTCCCTGAAAGGCTGAAGGCAAAGTACAAACCCGCAGGTATGTCTTTCTATTCATTAATGATGTGTGTGAGTGTCTGTATAAATAAAACCATTTGACTCTGTTCTCCGAATATGAAAAACCACAGGTACCTCAAATGCTGGTGCTTTTGTATTATATAATATATGGTATTACCAGCACATTCTGCACATCTTGTGGGCAATCCACTTCCCGTGGTTTCCTGGGCATTTCTAATGCATATCAACAGTCAGAATGACAGTTTCAATCATTTAAGATTCTCAAGTGCTAAGAGACTCAACATCTATGCACTTCCTGGCTTCACATGGTGGCGAGATGGCTTCTTATTTATCAAGCTCCCCTTGAATAGGACACAACATATTGTTTCTTTCCATAGGGAGAGGTATTAAAGTTAATGTTTATCTTGCCTGGCTAGTATGTTGTTCTGCAGATTCATGGCCTATAATGAAATAGAAATATATATTTTCATGTAATTATTTAATCTAATTATTAAAAAGCAGACAGTTAACTGAGATAGATTTCCTTAATATTGACAAAAATTTTCAGTAATCTCCTAACTCTACTACTATTAATTCCTTCATATGTCTAAACATCAGTGTAGAAACTGACCCTTGAACTTTACTGATGGCGCCACCATTTGGGAAGTGTGAAGAACCATGGTATTGCATTCCATGGAAGACTGAAGAGTAATTTATCTGGCTACTTCTAAAGAATTTCAAAACCTTATCAAGTTGTATCTGCTGCTGGGGTGGGTGCCTCCTAAGAAAGGTATGAAGGCTCATGAGGAAAGAGTGGAAGGAAATAAGCTTTCTTTCAAAATTAAATGTCTAGTTCGTGGGAAGACAAGTCAGAGCAGCTATTTAGTCATTTTTTGAGTCAAAAAGAAGGGGAAATACATGGGGAGGAGACGATAAAAGAGAAAACTGAAGAGTTCTTATTTCATTCCTCTCTAAATACAGGAGCTTAAGGCTATGAAATCACAGAATCTTTGGCCTTACTTCCTAATTTTTTACAGGTCTGGCAAAAGGGTGTACCCCTAATTATGGGGTTAGAGTGTACAGAGGGAGAGGGAGTGTTGAGTAATAAGCCCTGTCCCTGTAAACCAAACTGACCTTGCTTCTCTGAAGGTTCAACTACACTAGTAAATCCAAGGATAACTTTTGACTGCGAAATATATCTTTTTTGAATCACAGAGGACTAAGCAGAAGATAGGAACAGGAAGATTACAAGGTTTGATAGTTGTATTGAAAAGAAAACAACCTGAAATTGCAAAAAAATTGGACAAAGATGCCAAAAACAATAAATTCAAAAATATTAATATTTTTCCTAATAGTCTTATTTTCTCTTTTACTTTTTCACACTTTCCTTTTCATTCTAACTCTAAAGCACTCACGTCTGGTGTATTGTCCCTGTGTTTAGCACATTTGCCTTTCCAGATGCTTAATTGGGGAAGAAAAGTTATAATTAGAATCCAGGGTGATTTATGTGGATGTGATTACAGGCCAGGCAAGACTCTGGGCACAGTAAGGATGAGAGCTTCTCATATGAGCTTGCCTTGGGAATATTCTGCTCTTTAGTTGTAAAAAAGAGACAAGGGCTTGGCCAGACTAGTCTCCGAAGAAGTAGAATGTTGGCTTTTCTAAGTCTCTACCACCAGGCTACTAATTTACAGAAGGTAATTTTAGGAAGCACAATAGAAGCACAACATAGAGAGCTTCATTACAGTGAGAATGAATGAACCCTGACCTCTAGGGTTTCAACTGTCAAAGGACAAAAGCTAGAAATGAAGCCTATAAGCTGTTTTTAAAAGAATTCTGAGCTTGACAGCCTTCTTGCTTCTTACCAAGGTAACCAAAGTAGGGGCCAAAGACCTAATTTAAACTCTCTTTCCATGTTGTTCTATCTATGGGCTGTTAGCACACTGAGGATATTCTGGGTATCTGCAGTTTATAAAGACTAGAATGGGGCAAGGCAGTGTTCTCATTATCTTTTGTTTTTTTTTTTGCAGTTTTTGGTGGGGGCCGGGTTTGAATCTGCCACCTCTGGTATATGGGGCCAGCTCCCTACTCACTGAGCCACATTCACCACCCAGTGTTCTTATTATCATGGAGGTATAGACATGATATCATCTGTGCCTTCTCTAGTTATATGAGGTCAGACAATTAGGTTAATGAACTCATCCTAGAGAAAGTGCTATAGACATCACTGCTGAGTATTGCTACAGTCACCAGCTGGCCAAGGAGAGTACTCGGAAGGTGGCCATAGTGATACTCAGCAATGAGGTATGTAGCAATTTTTCTAGGATAAGTTTGCTACCTTAATTGTCTGATCTCACACATGGTCTTTATTCATTAATGGCCAATAAATCAAGTTAGCTTCAAATTATTGAAAATTTCCCAAAATAACAAATTCAGTAGGATGTGGCATTCTATGATTTTAAAAATTCCTTCCTTACTATGTTCAAAATCGATGAGCCATGATTTTCTTCTACAATCTGCAGTATGTCCTATACAAATACTTGGAGATAATGACTGATAGTCAACCTCCAAATCTATAGTCACACTATAAAAAATGATACTTTGTAAGACTCCCTGTAGGGAAAAATCTAAAATCATGCTCTAAAAGATTTGTATTTCCATGGAAGTTTTCATTTTCCCTCTTTCGATTACTTTTATTTCCTGATAAAGAAAACTAGCTGGTGTTGAAGTGCATTGCCCAGCCTTTCACAGCACTCTACAGTAACAAAGCGGGCAGTCTCTTACATCCATAAGAGCAGCATTGATGTAGTTACTGCTCTCTCCATCAATTGTAATTAGGAAAGGCAGACATCTGTCAGGTGGCAGCATGTCCATGAAACGGTTCTTGTCATGGTTCCTTGGCAGGCACGCTATACTGCAGTCTTCAGCTTGTAGTCGAGGGGTGACTGAATTCAGAGTCTAAAAAGTAAAGGGAACCCAGGTTAAAAGAAAGTGACCCATTTAACAGTGTGACACAGATCCACCAAGTACGTAGGAGGCCCAGTAGAAAGGGAAGAATCTGTGGGAGGCAATGGCAATTGAAGCTGATGAAGCCTGAGAAGTGACAAAGAAACAAGATACCAGCAAAATGCATTGCCAACCAGAGCCAATGTGATTAGGGAGGTCGAGGATGATGACAGCCCTTCATCAAAGCTGGAAATGGTATCAGTTGTAATTGTGTCCTGGAATGTCACCCTCAAAGAAAAAGTGTGGCATGCTGAAAAGAACACTGGGCCAAGAATCAAAGAATTCAGTTTCTAGAGCTACCCTTGACTTTGTTTTCATCCACCTTCAGGATGTCTTAAGGGACAGTAAAAACATTCAGGACTATTTCAAGACAACATTTAGGACAAATTTCAGCTCTTACTATTCATGTGCTGGATCTTACATTGTAAGTGACACAGAAGGTCAAATTCCATAAAACTGCATGGGAAAAAAATTTTGATAAATACACACAAATCACCACCACATTTGACTTTTATGATCCCTTTTACTTATATTCTTTCCTAAGCCTGAACTTACTTGCCCTTCAAAATATAGCAGAGATGAACTCATTAATATGAAAGTGACTCCATGATATGCATAATGAAAGAGACAGGTATTATATTATACTTAAAATAGGGTCAAAGGTTATAAAGTTGACTTAAAAGACCTTCCTTTAAAGAATTAGGAGTGACTAGAGCAAATTGTAACAAGTTATAAAAGGGGCCTTAAAAATAATTAATACCTGAAATTCATCTTTGAGATGGGAGGAATTGGTCTGGGAGTCTATTCTAATCATATCGAAATATGCAGCTTTAAATTCACAGACTGGTATAGCAGTTTCTCCACATAAGCAGGCTTCTAAAATGGCATCATGAATAAAAATATACTGCTCCTATCAAAAGAAAGGAAAAGAAAATTTCACATTATTTTCATAAAAACTTTTTTTTTATTGTCAGAGATAAAGAATACATAGAATTTTGTCTATATGGAAATATTAATTGAAATACCAGTATTTTTGTATATGACTTAAGGAGCTAATAATCGATTATACAAACATATACGAAAAGCAACTCCTTTTTTGTTTGTGGAAGAAAATAAAAGAATGCACAAGAAGTAAATCAACATACTTCCGTCTGGACCATATTGATACGGCGTGATCTTAAGGCTTTGACACAGTTATAGATGTCAACAACACCTTCCCTTTCAGCCATGTCCAGCATGATATCAATCACAATGTAACAGCCAGTTCTTCCAGCACCAGCACTGAAAAAAATGACATTTGAAGAAATATAGGAAGCATGTTTGTCTTTATAACATTTAATAAAGACCCTTTCCACTGTCAGGTGAAATCAAATTGATTTAACGAAGTACAAGACACACATAATTTATACCTGCTGAGTAGAAAACTTATTAATGTACAAATAACTTCCCATAGAGTACCTTTGTTGGTATAAAGATTGGGACAAGAGTTCCAAATTATTTCTAAATTGAAAATAATGTATATAGGTCATTCAGATTTCTTAGCTCTCTCAGTCTCCATTTGATGTAAATTTAACACCCACAATTTCAAGTTCATGGAATTTATCAAGTGGTGGAGTCATGCTTTGAAATTTAACTCCCAATAGAAATATTTTTATATTCATGGAGTAGTGGGTCCTTTGGCAACAAATGCAAGAATCCCAGCTCACTGTCTTACAGAGACTCTTGCAAATACCAAAGCAAAAGAAAATTAATTTCAAAACCTTTAAATAGAAAATCTGAGGGCTCATATTCACATTAAGTGCTAAGGGTGGGGGGGCAATAATGGTTATCAGAAAGAGGACCAATAGTATAAAAGACTATTTGAATCATGACCTGAAGGGAAAATAAGAAGCGGTATTGTGTGTAGAATATCCTTCTCAGCAGGACACAAAGCCAGTCATTAACTTACTGTATTAAATTCAAAAGTTGAGTCATCATATGCTGTGTTTATTTTACCAAGGACCATGTTTCTTCGATTTTAAATATAAACATCAATGGAGCAAAGAAGATAAAGTTTTTCTTTTCTTTTTTTTAAAAAAATTCACTTTGTAGTCTGATGCTTCTTTTCCATAAATTCAGAGATACCTGAGTCTAAGTGGAAAATGGCACTTTTGTTTCAAGAGAGTGTCTGAGACTCTTGGAACACTTCTGAAGCAAGCAATTCACAAGAAAGTAAACCTCTATGATAAATCAACAAACCCTTAAATGGAAAACCCATTTATCTCATTTTCTAAGCACTGAGATGGGCTAGTCACATTATTTCTTTGTTACCCAGGTTTGGTCACTTAAACTCCTTGTTCTTTTAGAAATTTAAGCAAAAGATATTTTGGCTATCTCTGTTTCTTTTTATCCCCTACCATCTTCTCAATCACTGTTCCCAGGGTTTGAGACAGAAAAGTAATTGAAGAGCAGCACATCAGATTTCTTGAGGACGACGGAAAGATTTTTTTTTTATTTCAGGGTACATAGTATCTAATCTTATGGGATGTCTTACTTTTATTTCATTCTCTGGCCCTCCCTCCTTTTGTACATGGTTATTTAAATCCTGAATAGGTTGGATTTTCAGAAAGAACAAAAATGCTTAAATAAAAGCTATTGCATAGTGTGGAGAGGATGGTATTGGAAAATGGTATGTAACATCATTTAGAGAAAGCTTTTCAGATTCAGCACTTATTTTTCTGGTCACACCTCACAATGAGGCCACATAATTTGCTTTTAGTGTCTCTGAATGCTTATTTTAAAAGAAGTTTCTAATCAGAAGAAAGTCTGGATATAATGTTCATTTTTTGGTCATATATTTGCTGAATCTCACGGATGCAGTTTTCAAGGTCTTCTAATGGGATGGGTTTTTTCTTTTTTAATTTAAATAGCTGTTTTGCAACACAAATTCTTGCAATTTAGGCCATTTAGTAATTCTGTGTGTCTCAAATTTAGTTTTAAAAGCTGGGATTCCACTGGGAATTTTCTAGAGTGGCAAGAAATCTCTATTTCAACATAACCATTCCATACAATGTGGGATTTGCAAAAGCGATAAGAAAAAAAAACACAAACCCACAGCTGTTGCCACTAAAAGGCAGAGTTTTTACACTTATAATTGTGGATGCTGCTGCTCACATTAGGATGAATGTATGTATTTCTTAAGTCCCTCGTTTACAGCCTACTTAACAGCTAACTTTTATGGTATTGCTCTTTTTTACTTTATCTGAAATACATGCAGGCTGAAACTTTGTAAAGGCACATTCGTTTTTGTGCTTCAAACAGTCGTCTTGATAACTCTACAAACAGCTGCCTGCACAAAGTCAAGGCCGTTCGGACCTCCACTCACCTGCAATGTACGACAATGGGGCCAGCGCTGGGGGGATTGGATAACTTGACGCGGCGGATGAAGGAAAGAAGCCCCGTGGCGTGGTACGGTACTCCGTGGTCGGGCCAGCCCGTGAAGTGGAACTGTTTAACTTCACGAATTTCATTGTATCCCCTCTGTGCAGAGCAGGAAAGAAATGTTTTCAAAGGAACCCCCAATAAAGTCGTTAAACACAATTATGAGTACAGATGTGATCGACAATACACAAAAATTTACCAAAGATCACACCTCTTTTAAAAAGGGATGCTGGCCTAACCTGGCCTAGGAGCTTACCTTTACTGTCAGGTAACTGCCAAAGAAAGAAAATTAGAAGTCTTGCTGAGTTCTCTAAGTCTGGGTCAATTTTATTTACCTTGACAGCTTGTTTCAGACTGGGAATGACAACACATAAAATTATTAGGGGAAAGAAGGAAACGGGAAAGCTAAAACGCTGCCCTGCTGACCCCCAGCCCTGAGTTCTCAAGTGGTATATAAAAGCAGCTCTCCAGCTTCCCACCTCACAAAGAGATTTTAATGCCTTGCTTATCCATGTTGAAAATAGTTTTGAAGCAGAGCATGTAGGGATTTTCCAGGACAGTGCTACTCTAGATTGGTTTGTGAAAATAAACAGGCAGCTAAACTGTTCTTCGGGCAAACCATTTTTCTTAGCTCTGTGAAATAATCCGGCACGCAGGTTATTATTTATAGTAACAAAAATACAAACTGAAAGAAGTGAAGCATTCACTGTCCAGCTCTTCTCCTATTGGCTTAATTTAAGAGAACCCTGTAAATGCGTATTTCAAAGCAAAATGTGTATTTTCCTTCCCTTTGTTTTTTTTTTTTTTTTTTTAAGAAGCCTATAGATTGGGGTAGCCCTGCTGGGAGGCTATACAGGAAATAATGCAGAATATATTTTTAAGAATACACAGTTGTAGCAAAAAGAGAGGAAAAAAAAAAAACCTACTATAATCTACATAATCTAACTCTACTGTGAGCCATCAGGGAAAACTCAACCTTGCTTATTTAATCAATGAAGGCAGAATGAAATAAATAAATCAAATTGAGGAAGTTCATCTTTAAAATCTATCGTATGTGGAGGAACAATAATTCCTTTTAGTTCCAGTCCCTAGCACAGTACATCACACAGAGCAGAGTTCAACAGACAATTACCACAGTTCCAATGAAATCACTCAACTAGGAAGAAAAAAAATCATTTTTTGCTACTTTTTAAATTTAATTCTTCGGAAGGTCATTAATTGATAGGTGATCTGATTTTAGTCAGTAACTTCATCTCTCTATTAATCCTTTCACTAGAGTTGCTATATTGGCCTCGCTCCCTCTATCCTTCTATGACATGTACAGGGCTTGCTTCTTTTAGTGAATTTTCATATTTGGCAATACATGTTTATAAGCCTTGTTCTTTTTCTATATATTTTTTGGAGTAGTTTTCATATATGTGGTTAGGAAAAAAAAAAAACACTTAAAACCCCACTCTTTTCTAGTTCTGAATAACAAAAAGAAAAAGTTAAAGGTTAAACTCCAGTGATATTAATAACAAGTTTTCTCATATTCTGGGACATGGTGGATGTCTCTATTCATTCAAATCTTATTTTGTGTCTTTCAATACCTGTTTGAGTTCTTATTCAACCAGGACCTGTTTCTTTCTGGTTAAATGTATTCTGTTATCTGGGCATTTTTATTATTGTTATTACTTCTGTTTATGGCTGATGTTGAGAAAAGGTATAATCTATGAATAGTTATGTTGAATTAGCTATAAACAAATGTTTATTATTTCCATTTTAAACTATTATTTCTAGTTTCCTTTATGTAAAATAATGTCAACTTTAAATAATTTTGTCTTTTCTAATAGTCACATTGTTTTTCCTTGTTGTCTTATTTCATTTGCTGAAACTTCCAAAAATGTCAACTGCTAGTGAAAACTATTACCTACATCACAGTCCTGTTTCTAAAAGCAGTAACGGTCTTTTTATTAGTTTATACCCATAAACTGATAGTCTTTAGTTTTTATTCCTTAACATGCAGGCTACCAGTTATAGTTAAATTACCTTTACTGCGTTTAGGAAATCTCCATATTTTCCTGATTAGAGTATTACTATGAAGATCTTCCAAATAAAATTAAATGTATGAATCTATTAATAAAATCATATGGTTCTGCTCCTTTAATGTACTGACATAATGTCAGTTGTAGCAAATGAGATTTCCTACTAGATTTCCTGCTAGATTTCCTACTACAGTTGAAATAGTTTTATGTTAGGAAACATATCATGATAGATCATGTCATATTTTCTTAATTCCCTATTAGAGTCAAATTTTCAATATTTTACTTTGAATTTTTACATTGTCTTGAATGAAAATCATTTGCAATGTGTGTGCACAGACACACATGGTGGAGAGGGGAGGGAGAGAGAAGGATCTGGTTCTCTTATTGTTATGCTAACTTTTTAATCATATTTTGGTTTTAATGGTTTTCTATGACCTAAATACAGTAGAACCTCCATAGTTGCCCACCTCCCTACCTTGACCACCTCCTTAAGTTGACCTAATTTCATAGGGCAGACATGTACCATATGTACTCAATGGAAGTTTGTTATTTTGACCACCTCCATACGTTGACCAGTTTGTTACTGTTTCTTGGGTGGTCAAGTTACAGAGGTTCTCCTGTAGTTTGATTAACATACACATTAAAGCAGTGGTGCTCAACCTTCCTAATGCCGTGACCCTTTAAAACAGATGATGTCGTCACACCGGGTACTCATACGTGGGCTTATCTGCATGTGGGCGGACCTGCCTGGAGACATATGCAGGAGCTAGAGGACCGGTGTCTCGGTTCCGAAGACCATCAGAAATATGTGTTTTCTGACCCCCATAGGGGTCATGACCCACAGGTTAAGAACTGCTGCTTGAAAGGATATAAAGAAACCTTAATTATAGTATAATTTCAGTGGCAAATTTTAACTATCATTCTATTTTCTGCTACCATCTGTTCAGGTTTCTAACTAATCTTGGGCCAGTTTTTGAAAATTATTATTTGCTAGAAAAAAATCAGTGTTTTTAGAGTAAAGACTATGTTTTTAAGTTTGTATATAATATTTTTACAACTTTTTAAACATCGAGTGTAACTGCTGTTAAATCTCTGTGTTTTCTAATATTGTATAATTTGTTTTCATTTTACCTCACTTAGAATTGGCAGTGGTTTAGTTATTTTATTGATCTTTTCAAAGAACTAGCTTTTTGATGTTTTGATTGTTTATTTTTTATATTGATATTTAATTTTTCCTTTTTAGTCTATTGATTTTTTTCCTGTTTTATAATTTTATAATTTTCACATGATTTCAGATTACCTTTCAAAATACAAATCACTTGTAGTTATTCATTTTTCTTAGTGGATAACTTGAGGTCAATGTTGATATAAAATTGTTGATCTATATATTAATTTTTATTTTGAGGCAGTCATTCATTTAAGATTTATTCAGGAGAGGAGTTGGTGTTTTCTAGGAAGCTAATTTGTGGATTCATTGGTTAATGATTTGTTCTTGTTTTCTAATGGATTTTGGAAACACCTTGATTTTTTTTCTATGTATTCAGGTTTGTTTTTTTCTTTTACAACAAAGTTCATGACTTATTTTTATAAGACTGGAACAGAGTGAAGGAGACTGGATATTCTACAGTTTTTCTTTATATAATTACAGGATCTAGTTGTTCATTAAATCAAAGTTAACAGATTCTTTTTGAAATCTCCTGTATCATTGCTTATTTTGATACTACTTGAGTTGCCTAAGACATTTTCATACATATAGTTGTGATACCCATAATTATGTTGTATAATGCTACTTTCAATTTAATATTTCCCCTTATTATCATACTGGTAGAATTACTTACAAATATCTTTTGTGAAATACTATGCAACTATTTCTTTATTGCTGGACATTTATGTCTGGTTGCCTATAATTTTCTAATACTATAAATGAAGTCATTGTATTTTATTTTATTTTTTATTTTTTTGGCTGGGGCTGGTGCCCTACTCCTTTGAGCCACAAGTGCCGCCCGTCATGTCACTGTATTTTAAATAAATTCCTCCCAATAGATTCAAGAAAGTAAACTTCTCAAAGGACATAACTGTTTGAAAGCCCAGGAGAGGGTTTTAATGACTTATAAGCGTTTCTAGCCATTAACTGTGATAGGCACTGTATGAAAATATCTGTCACAACACACCCTGACGATCAGTAAGGATTGTTATTTTTTAAAGTTATTGTTGATTTGAAAGCACAAATTGGTGTATCAGTACAAGAGGTCAAACAATTTTAAAAAGATATATGAGCAGTTGTATTTCTTCAGAGACTCCAGTGTTTTCCTTCTTATGGGTATTAGCACTAGGAATTAAGGCTATTAAATAATCACAGTGTTTTTTTTTTTTTTTTTGAGTGTTTGGGCCTTAATTTCTTTTCCCCACAGATAATTTTACACTTTCATGTGGTCAAATCTATCAAGCTTTTCCACAACAATGTATTCCGCTGCTGCCACATCCTATTTCAGTCTCCACACCACAAACCTGCGTTAGTCTTTCTGCAAGACAATGACTGGAGGGAGCCCCTTAAAAATCAGTTAGATCACTTTACTTTTAGGCTCCAGATTCTGCAGTGGCTCCCTAACTCACTAGTAATACCAGTTAAGATCCCTATAATGGTCTACCAGGCTCTACTTACCTGCCTTTGAGATTTCTCTTTACTTCACGTCTTTCCCCTTACTTACCTCTCCCCTAACACTCTGGCCTCTGGGCTTGTTGTCTTACGGACAGGAATATACATAGGTCTCTGGGTCTCTGACATGATTCTGCCCTCTGTCAGAAACATTCTTCCCCTGGAAATAACCCACTACACCTCCACCTACTTTACTTACATTACTTTTTCAAGAGCAAGTCCCTCCCTGATAATCCTTTTAAAACTATAAACCATTACTCCACATCCCTAGTAATTTTCCCTATTTCCAGTGCCAACACTGTTCTTCATAGCACTTTTCATGATATAGAATCTTTTAGCTTATACATTTGTGTTGCTGTCTCTCCTCCATAGATTATGTGATCCATGAGAGTAGAGATTTTAACGTGTGTCAAGGTTTAGAAACATGCCTACAGGTGAACTCTCAAATAAATATTTTGGGATGAATAAATGTATGAACAGATTTTATTGCATTATAGAAACAAAATTTAACGATGGTTTTAAGAGAAAAAGCATTTTTTATATAATTCTTTTCTTTTCTTTCTTTCTTTCTTTTTTCTTTTTTTGATACAGAGTCTCAAGCTGTAGCCCCAACTTGGGCTCAAGTAATCCTTTTGCCTCAGTTTTTCTATTTTTAGTAGAGACAGGGTCTTGCTTTTGCTCAGGCTGGTCTTGAACTTGTGAACTCAAGCAATCTACCTACCTCAGCCTCTCAGAGTGCTAGGATTACAGGCGTGAGCAAGCACACTCAGCCAAAATGCAATTTTGGTTTTTTTAATAGTAACTTTAGGATACTTACCCTTTCTAGGGTAAATGTCCGAACAACATATTCAGCAAGTGGTTCCATTTCTACGCAAGTTACTTTGAAGTCACCATAAACTTCGGTATCATCAGGCCAGTATTTATAGCATTTAACCTAAATGACAAAAAGAGATAAGTAGATCCAAATATATAATACAAAATAGCAGAGATGATTTAATTCTTGTGATAACTATTTAGGTCCTAATTAAACCAGAATTTAAAAATGTATAAATGAGAAAAAAAATCTGTTATACAAGAAATAGACTTTGCATAGTTTCATAAAAGATACAGAGGCCTGATCATGTGATTCGATTCTAGTATAGAAATCAAAATTACTTTATTACTGAAGGAAAAATCAAATAATTTTCTAGCCATTGGAGGCCTATTTAGTAGCATCCCCTTGAAATATTATAGTATACATTTTTTTAAAATAATAGAATGATATACTATTTTAAGTTTGTTATATGTTGCTTCTCAACTATACTCATTTTTATGACAAAAACAAGAAAATCCTTTTTTTCTCTTACCCGGCCAACCTCAACTAAATTTGTAACCATCACAATGCAGGCAGACTGTTCTTGCCAGATCATTCTCCAGAAATCATATACTGTTTCATGAACTGGGCCTATGAAAAAATTAATTTCATTATTACATTATCAAAGGAATAGAAGAGTTAGTATGGAGTTTAATTAAGATAAGAAGCAGAGTAAACTAAATAAAAGAAAAATATAATTAACAGTCTAACACAAAATGTTATTGAAAGCACTTAAATTCAATTCCTATCTAAATTCACGGTATAGGCAAAAACATAGGCATTTACAAGCTGCTTTTTTCTCCCAATTCACCTCCTATGCTTTCCAATTTAGAAGATAATAGCCCTAGTGGGTATCCCTGTGTGTCATTAGGTCCCTTTAATGCATCTTCAGTATATGTGAAAAATAGGAACTCTTACGCTACTAGCAACCAAACAGCGTTTATTACCAATTACATAAATGCCCATCATTTATAAATAGCATGTTTATGGGTTAATGAAGACGTGTTCTTTCATTGAAGGACACATCCTAATTGGATGAACCTCTGTAAACTGACCATCCAAACTGGTCAACATGAAGAAGTGGTCAACGTAAGGAACTAGGCTTACCGTACTGCTACGTACTGAAGATGCAAGTCTGGTCTATGAACTAAGGTCAATTTAAGGAGGTGGGCAATGTAGGAAAGTGATCTACTACAGAGGTTCTACTATATTAGGACCTCCAAACGGCCAAAACATGTTGTGGGCTATACTCTACTCAATACCATAAAACTAGAATACTGTTCACCACCAGTGCTGATCTTTTAAACTGTAAAGAGTCTATGATTTAACTCTTTTTCTCCAAAGATATGTGAAAACACAAAACGACCTCAGTCAAAAGAGCAAACACAGCTTTTGTTTTATTCTCCTTACATAAAACAGACGTGCACGTTTCTCTTCTGAAGGCCAGTAGTAAATCTGGGGAAGTCACTAAAGATGTTTTTCTGTTTAGATACTTTATTCCCCAGGGTACTACTATGACAAGATTTTCCTACTTTCTTTTCATATTCTATGCAGAATAAACCTGACTAAGTTCCCTCTAGTTTTTTGTTTTGTCTCAGTCTTTACTTGTCAAAAAAGTATTGGAGGACAGCATAACACCTCATTACAACAGTACTGGTCTTAGATGTTATTAACCTATGTAGCAAGAAGACAGTCACCTTATACAAGATGAAACCTCTATTCTCTTTTGTCAAAAAGTAAGTAATTCTACTGCCCAGTATTCCTGACCTAGTGCTCTGTGATACCTGGATGACAAGGACCAAACCACAGAAACTCCCAGCAGCTTCTTCTTTACTATTAATTAAAAACAGATCAAGCTTAACTTTATATAAGTTTTAGATAGTTTACAAAAATTGTACTTGGGCAGCGCCTGTGGCTCAAAGGAGTAGGGCGCCGGCCCCATATGCCAGAGGTGGCAGGTTCCAGTCCTGGCCAAAAACTGGGAAAAAAAAGAATTGTACTATACAAACGTGTATTAGAAGAATTTTTTTCCCCAGTTAATTAGGATAAAATAACAAAAACACCATATGGGTGAATAAGTAGCTTTGTTTATTCCATAACATTTAACAAGGCAACGTTTTACCTTGGGTTGCAATGTAGTGGCTGGGTCTCTGGTAGCCCTAAAATAAGAGAACAAATTGGTTATCCTTTTATTTCAGTATCAGAAAGAAATGAATGAAGGCATAAAAAGATGAAGACAACCACCTGTTAAGATTAAGTTATAGTAAAAAGTCCGTAAATGAGTAGTGAACACATAGCTCACTTCTCAAACCTACGCTATCAGAAAGGTAAGCATAAAACAAAAATTAAATAGGAAAAGTCTCTGATTAGAATATATATGTATAACTGAGTTTGGATTGCTATGGAATAACCTCACAGATTTTGTTTGATTGATTTCACTAAAATGTTTATGCCTTCATGGTCATCTTTAGTCATTCATTCTTGGTAAAAACTGTGTTTAAAACTACTAATTCCCATTCTATCATCCAAAAATACGACACACTGCATTACAAATGGACGAGGACGTATTAGAACCATAAAGAAAATAACAGAACATTCCAATGTTAGAGCTGGACAACGCATGTGTGCTTCAAATCAAAATCCTGCTGCGAGTTTCAGATCGTATTCCTGTTCTACAAAATGCTCAGAAATTATGTGCAATATTAATTTAACACACATAATTATAGGTACACACATATATAGGGAAAGAAGATTTTTTTTAAAAATGCATCTTATCCTGAACAAAAGTTCAGTACTTTTTAATTCCTGTGTGCCAAAAGGCTTGTGCAGTTAAGCATTTAATATTGTTTCCATAAAGAAACGATTGTTGATGAGGATAATTTGTTAATTGCTGTCAATTGGTTTGAACTTCAAGAGATCATGGAGTTGCAAAATGTAGATGATAGGATAGGTTTAAGTTCTGAATTTGTTATGCATTTACCGAAGGGCTTTAGGTCTGCGGTATAATTTGTGCACATTTGGTATAGGCAACTCAATACACATATAAGTGCATGGGAACTGAGACCTCCCATCTAAAATTTCATACAGTGAGCATTACACTATTGTGATTTTGGAAGATTTCTATTTCTTAACGTATCGACATAGTATAATGTTTTATGGAAAAACTTTTTTTCGAGCTTTATGAGCATTTCATTTGTTCTTAGTAAAAAATATGCCAACTACAGAAGCATATACTTATGTCTTTTAAGAACAATAAAATAATGGGAGAGGGAAAATGATCATATTGTATAGTAATCAGCCAAAACACACTGGAGTCCTAAGAAAAAGATTGGAAAATAGTCTTTAGAATCTAGTCCTACTGTGCACATCATAAAACAATTGCAACAGAGGTCCAGTGATTGTCTTGGCAGAAAACCAAGGCTGAACTAAATAGGTAAGAACAATTATAAATTTGCCAGAGAACTGCTGATTTCTTTTAAAGAATGGACCATTAACTTAATTTTCCATAATGATGAGGCTGATCAATTCAAATGTTGAATGAAAGATTGTGACCACAAATTTAACCGATACACTCATATACTATACTTAATATAATTCAATAAATAAATAATTACAATTCACAAAATACCTATAAAGCATGAACCTAATAGATATGATGAAAATTATTCCTTATTTACAGAAATAAAAAAAAGTTGGGTCCTAAGTTTCATTTCTCTTAGGTATAAAAATATCTACATATTTGCAGAAGTTCTTAATGCTTCCACTTTTCATCTTATACCTATAAATGTTTTGAATAGATTTATTTCAGCACTCCTAGAATTTGATTCTTCAAAAATAGTTGAAGTGTAATGAGTGCCAAGTATGTGCAGCACTGGGCTAGAGGTTCAACCTGCATTTTTTCAGTTAATTCTTACAACAAAACTATGAAGTTAGTACTACTGATAATGTCCCCACTGTAAAGAGGAGGAAACAGGCACATGGAGAAAAGTGACATTCCCAAGATCTCCAGTGTGATTTGAGCCAAGTAGGATGATCTAATAGCCTGTTTTCCTTACATGACTATACTATATTGCCTCCTTTACAATATTTCATGTATGATCATTATTTTTCCTTAAGTAATTTGCAGGTAGATACATATGTAATCAAAATTTAAGAACGTAAGATCGAAACATTTTCATTTTTGTGATTCGATATATATGTGTGAGATGTATATTTTATGATTGCCTTTTGATAATTATTTTGGCTGAGTAATTTTATGACTTTACAAGCCAATATCACACACCACAAAATAGTATCCCTACTCATTTTTAACATCTGAAGTCAAATGTAAAAACAAAAATTTCAGCAACACTAATACACATCATACTATCCAGCTTCTCACATATGTTTGGGGAAGGGTAAGAATAAAAGCCAGAAACAGAAATCATCAACAAATAAAACTCGAGTACATAAGAAATCGTCAAAGCTAAAAAGGGTCCTGTTTTTCTCAACAAGAAAAGGGAAGGAGGTAAAATAGATCTTTACACATGTAAAAAGCATTACAAAAAAATGAACATAGATGTACTGTATGAAGCTAATTAGGTGAAGCATGCAGAGATAATTAGTAGTGAGCATTAGTAATAACTGTAATTAAGAATATTTATATTAAATATTGACAATAGGGTGCTGTTATTTACATATAGTGGTACTTACATCCCTGTACAGCCAAATCTACAGCCCAAACCAAAGTCAGATGTGAAAGAAAGCACAACAACATCAGTGAGTACTAAGACGTAGAACAAGGAAAAGTGTACAGTTTGTTCTTTATTTTAAAAAGCTATCAATCACTTTATAGGCAATAACAAGCAAAAAGTTTATATAAAATAAGCCAGTAAAATGGACATCCTGAACTATAAACCTACTTACATCGATATAGTTGGCATTGATGTAATCTGAAGACGGATCATCCTCGACAGGTTGCAAAATAACTCTGGAGTGATCGTCTAAAATGTTTAATGATAAAAAACAAGCTGTTAAATTTCCCCCCTTTTTAGAGACAGTGTCATTGGGCAGAGACCAAGTAATTCAGGGGTTGCTGATAGTCCATCCGCAGGACATTAACATCAAACTAGTCATTTGAAGAAAGACGAGAACTTTAATGAGTTTGTTACTGGTTATGATTATAATAGCCTGTGAATAAAGTTTTAGTAACTTGGGTCTCCATAGTTAGGCAGTTTTTAGGAGACAAGATAATGTCTGATAAATCATCATTTGAGTCATGGACTCACCTAAAGGACTGAACTTGCCTCTAATTTGGCTTCTTAGTCATGATTTTCAATGGTTGGGATCCTTTTCCTCTGCACAGCAAATGAACCACAGAACTAGAAAGTGAATTTTGAATTCTTGCTCTCAATTTCTTATTCCCTGAGAGTCAAGGTTAAATTTTGATGTATTCATAAGATATTTTAAAATAATTTAAATTCTGAATAGAGCGGTCTAAGTTACAAGTTAAGCTATCTGCTACTTTCCTTACTGGTCCTCTGGTTCTGTATGATGACTTAACTCATCCTGTATACATACAGTATAATGAAGACTTAATGAGGAGGGAGCCCCCAATGATAAATAACATGGAGCCAATGCAGTTCAGACACTGGCTCCATTAAGAGTTAAATACATGTGGAAAGAATGACATTCTAACCTTGAACATGTTTGGTGGGAGTGATACAGCCATTTACAACAGAAAAGCTCTTCCTTTTTCATTATCCCGATATTCTTAGCTATTTAATAACACCCATGTATTTATGTACAAACATGAAATCAAGCAGTAAGTTATCTCCACAGGGGGAAGAGTCTGAGTCAATTTAATTAATGAGGATGATGGCAATTTCAGAATCACTGTTAATAGCCAATGCTGTTTTAATATTAAATAGATTACTTCATAAACAGATGTGCCAGTGTGTTGGAGTCTCTTAAAGTTTAAAACCATATAAGGAACTTGCTATTGATCTGTACACATAATACATACGTTCACTAAGAATTGTATAAGAACTTACATGCAATGATGTTTCCATATCGGTTTTTTGATCTATTTTGATCTTTTTTAGCTACATCCCAAGATGCTGACTGCCCTTCAAAGAAGCTCTGGGGAAATAAATAAATAAATAAATAAGCAAGCAAGCAGACTGAATTTAATTCCTTTTTCAAAAATCACTTTATCTGTTTTGAAGATCTAAATAGCAAAAACCATTTTTTTTTTTTTTTTCCCAGAGAGGGAGTCCTAGACTAGCAAACAAGTTTCATTCTCAGACCTCAAAGCTGGTTTGTTGGTTTCATACTTGTTCATCTTGGACTGGATTGAGTTCAAAATAAAGACCAGAAATAACTTTAGAGCACAGAGACCTTGAAAGTATTTCAAATTTAAGATTGCTATATCTTTGTGAGATAGAGGTAGAAAAAGCATCATTCTTTTAAAAACATACTGAATGACAGTACATCGAAACCTAAAAATTTACTTTTAATGAGTATCATTTAAATGTGCATCCTTTAGCATTTATAACAGTAAAAAGAAAACCTGTTTCCCTCTATAATTATTCATTTAATCGTATGCAGTACATCACATTTCAGTTTCTTTGAAGATCATGGCTGAGTCTTTACAACAAGGGACCGTATGAAAATTAAAAAGAGTTCTCCCAGAATTTGGGAACAGATGAATTTTTTGATCGATTTAATTACTATATGCAGCAATTTAAAATATGAGTATAGACTTCTTTTTGCAGAAAAACTTAAACTTTGCTCAACACAGGAAATGGGGTCTTCAAAGAGCCATCAGTCTTTGAAGTGAGGTACATAGGAATACACATGAAACGAACAAAAAGAACCAGTTCTGCTAGAATATTCTGATTCCCTGCACTTATTTGGTTACCACAGTATCATGTTTCCGGGATATATCTAAAACCAATTTTCAAAACTCAAAGAAAACTTTATTCACTTCCAAATAAAGGTATACAGGTAATTTGTAGATAAAAATGTAGGGTTTAAAAGATTCTTCATGGAGTTGGATGCATTTTGGATGGTCTTAAAAGCAAACGATTGCTTGGGTTTTTCACTTTACATGTGTGGGTACTGCAGTGTGTGAATGGGGCGCAACTGGCCTCCTTCCATGCCCAGACTAGCCTTTCTCAGTAAGTGGAGGGTGGCAGGGCAATTTTTCCCTTATGCTGTATTATGTTTATTTGGATTTACAGTTTTAAATCACTTCCTTTGTACCATCAGTCCTGGTATTTTGGTTTGAGTAGGAAGGGGAAACAAAGTTGAAAAAAGAATCTCCCACAGTCCTCTTTTGGTTTCTTAATGTGCTGTTTACCAGATTTGTGGTGTTCTATTTTTTCATTCCAGCCACCAGCAACCAGCAGCCAATAATCCCCGGGATTAAACTGAGAGTGGCAAGTAGTACACTGAGAGCACAAAGCTTCATCTGATTTCTCAATCAGAAGGTCAATAAGCAAACACAGAGACGTAACCTGCTACTTACGTCATTCAAATGACAGAAGCTGTAATGGTACAACGGGAATCGAGGTATTTTGCCACTTCATTTTTTTTTTTTTTTTTTTTTGAGACGGAGCCTCAAGCTATCCCCCTGGGTAGAGTGCCATGGCATCACAGCTCATAGCAACCTCCAACTCCTGGGCTCCAGCAAGTGTCCTGCCTCCGCCTCCCAAGTAGCTGGGACCACAGGCGCCCGCCACAACGCCCGGCCATTTTTTGGTTGCAGCCATCATTGTTGTTTGGCGGGCCCGGGCTAGGGATTCGAACCCGCCACCTTAGGTATATGTGGCTGGTGCCTTAGCCGATTGAGCCATAGGCGCCGAGCCCGCCACTTCATTTTTGATTGGGTATGGGGACAAAAGGCTTAAAAGTCTCTTACATGGGCATAGTTAAATTATGCATTAACAATTCTTATACCGAATTTGCATTTGGACGTGCTCTGTGCTTTCTTTTCTGTTCTGTAGATACATTTGATTGTACGCTCATAACCACTGGATTGGAGAGACTACAGAGAAGTTTACTCCTTTTTAAAAGGAGGAGAAATGTTAATCATAGTTAAAAATGAGAATCATAGTTAAAAATCAATATAGTACTGAAGTTTTCACCTCGTATTCCTCTTTGAATCCGTAGCTGTCTGATGTCTTCATCAGATTAATGTGCTGCAGTAAGTCAGCGACCCTGATGGCTGGGTGCAGCTGCCCCGTCTGGTAAGGGGATTCCGTCCCCTCGCACAGGTAGCGAGGGACGTCTAGAAGGCGGCTGGACTCTGCCGTAGCGCTGTGGTTCTCATCTGGTAATTTTCAGATTCCAAAAGATTAAAAAAGAAACAAAGTTATCTTGTTTAATATATATTCATGCCAAAAAGATGTTAAGAATTTAAGATCTTTCTGATAAGAGGAGGAAGGGAAAGAACTGTCAGACGGTCTAGGCCTAGGGGAGCAGCCCCATGAAGACAAAGCTCCAGGTCTGAGGTCAGAGAAAGCCACGGGTCAGCAGGACCTCAGGTGCTGAGAGACGCAGGTAGACATCTGAGCCACTTTTAAAAAGTGTTAGTGGGAGATTTTACTGAGTTCTTATTTTTTCTTGCTTTTGCAATCAAAGCAGTATGAAGTTGTCAATCAATGAGGTGTTTTCGCTGCCTGTTAAGTTGAACAAACTCCTTCCCACCCACATCCCAACCTCCCTCAGAAAGATACCCGACCTAGGCAACCATCCCCATAAATCTGCCCTTGCCCTGGTGGCCCTATGGTGCTCTGCCACCTGGGGTTCCTTACCACAACATGCTCTGGACTGGGAACTGTGAGCATTCTACAAGATCACCCCAACTCCACTGTGTCTGGCAGCCAGGCTGCTCATGCATTTATGTTCAATCACTGCCCCCTTGATTTATTATTACTGTTTTTATTCCAAATAGATTTCATGTCCCCTGGCCACTGTGTAAGAGAAATCAGAGTATGTCTGTAGCAAAACGTGGGTATGTCCCCGGAATTCTTCCGTGGCCCACCCAGACTGAGTCATAAACCTCCTTCTTTATGTTCCCATGACTTCCTATTCTGCTGACTGTCCTTTCACTTGCCCCATATTTAATCACTTATTTACTTGTATATTTTCTTCGCTTAGTTCTGTGAAGACTGTGGAGACAGAGTCATATTTTTCTTTTTATTCCTAATGCGTGGTACCTAGCAGTCAGTCAATCAATATTTCAATGAATGAATGACTTGAAATCAATCGAAGCCCTGACCACCCGCATTTAAGTGTAGGCCCCATCCCAATTGTGTTATTAGCTTAAAATGAAAAGAAACTTTCAATTCTCTTTCTGTCATAAGAAGAAAGAAAAGAACAAGAACATTTTGCCTATGAAGAATAAACAGTATTTTAATGACCAAAGTACTAATCATTACAATTAGAAGCATGCTCATACTTATCACATTTAAACTTACCACTTCAAAAAATAAAAAATAAAAAACAAATGTTTTAAGGGGTGTTATTTTGAAAAGCATTATAACTGCCATACTCATTAACAGAAGAGAAAGTACACTTTTAGGGGAACTTTTGTTTTTAATGATAATGCATACTGTAGAAAATGATATTTAATTAACAGTTAAACATATTGCAAGTGCTGGTACATTTGCCTGTTCTATCACCAACTCTACAAATAGGATATGGCAAAAAATGAATTGTTGTCCCCATGATAAACATTTTTTCTTCCTGGAGAAGGAAAAAAAAAAAAGAACCCTACAATCAGATTTGTGTGCCTCTATAATTTCAGCTTGATTGCATTTATCTTTACTTGCGCTTATTAAGCTGAATGATTTTTTAAATTCTTCATTCACTCCTAAAAATACCATATTTAATCTAAGAATCCCTGGATGGATTCTGCTGTGCCCTAACCACCCAAGTGAATTTGTGCCTTTGACTCAGGTTTTGCCCACCCCTCTACACGCAAACATTTGCCAGCAAACATGATTCCTGAGAGTTCTCACTTCTTACTATAAAGAGAGAGAGAACTTACTATGAGATCACAGTCAATTGATCTATCTTTGTCAATATATTACAATCAATAGGCTAACATAAAGAACGTATACATCTGCCCAGCAAGGTTAAATATGGAAGCAATTGATTTGGGCACTGTTACAGAATATACAGTTTAGGATGAGGAGTAAAGAGAACAGGTAACGTCAGAGAGGCAAAATGCAGGCACCAAAGCTGGAAGAAGGCGGCTGGGGCTCAGAGGAGCAGCCCCAGAGCTCACCCTGTGCCTGCCGGAGCAGCAGAACGTTTACAATTGTAAAAGGCTCAGTGAGAAACACAGAATTCAGCCATATTCCAAATCGTACAGATGATTGTGTCCCAATATGAAAATAGACAGTGCCTTTTGTTTTGCATTAAGCTTTAATACAGAAGTACAATGAGCAGTAAGGTCTTTAAAATCATCACATATGAATTATTAATCTCAAAACATTTCCACCTCATTAAGCCACCTAAGAATGTGGTTAGCAGTGAGGGTACATGTACTAATAATTATCCTTATTATACATTTTAAGAATAATAACTTCAAATGCATCTTTGATTGAAAGGCTTTCTATAGTTCTTTGAAACACACTTACCTGTGATAGGGACTTAAACCCAATGAAGCAGTAAAACACAAAAGAAAAATATGAATCAATATGAAAGGCTTCTAAACCCTTTTAAATCAGTAGGTAAATATTAATATCAAGCAATATTTGATGTCAGAAATTGTACTATAAATACAGAATCAATGGGATGCAAAACTATAAACACCACACTCTCAAGAATGATAAAAAATGCAACAAATCATTTCTACATCTAATATGATTAATGAGAGATTTAGCTTTTAGAGAATGCCAATTTTCTTTAAAAAGAAAACAACCAGCTTGACTATCAAAATGAAATAAAATAAGATGCATGATGAACGTTTACATAACTAGATTTTATGTGTTCAATCTAGACGTCCTTAAACATGAAATCTCTTTTCATAGGGAAAATTGTTAAAATAATTGTTCAAAGTTCATTGTTGGTAACACCTACGCATTCTCATTTTTTCTTATAAAGCCCTGTGAAAAAGGCATGGTAGGAATTATTATACTGATTTAAGGATGAGGAACCAAAGAAGGAGAGTGTTTTTATGAGTTCATGTTGTCAATCCATGGGTGAACTGAGACTTAGATCTAACTGTGTACACATTCAGAAAATCACTATGACAAATTTTAACATTTAGGCAACTATTTTTTTTCCCAAAGATTTTCACAATATTTTAATTGAAATTTACTTAGCAATTTGGTACTTAAAGCACTGTACAGTGCTCAACAGAGATGACATTTTCAGGGCATTTGGTGCCTCCCACTGATCACTATTTATCTTCCTCTCTACGTGAGCAGGCCACCTTGTGGGACAAATCTCCCTGTTCTCTTTCCTGTCATTATTGGTATAGACATCAAAGAGAGAGAGAGCTGTCACAGATAGCCCTGACCTTCAGAGTCTTTTAGAATATGCACTTTTGGATCAATTATAAAATCCTACTTTTAATTATTTATTTTAAGCAATGAGACATGTCTTTTACTTAACTGATTTACTTGTATTGTTTCATAGTATTTAAAAAATGTAATTGATTATTGACTATACAGATAACAAAAATAATACGTAAAATATAAGTTTTATGTTCACAAGAAATACATAACATAAAGAACAAACATGACACCTGGGGAATTTTTAAGATTCATTTATCTGACAATATCCTTATTTCTTTGCTTAAATCTTAATTAGAAATAGGTAAAACTGGTAAGAAACTTGTGAACCTATGGGCAAGATGGTCATCAGTTGTTGTGTAATTAGTCGAGGAATAGGGTACACGTTGAAATGAAACCCATTCCACCCTTGAAAATATAGCGAGGTACAAATTAATGTAATTTTACATCTGAAAAAGATTAATTACTGCTAGCAATAACAGTTGTCTTAGATGTTATATAGTGGTAAACCAAGTGGTGGGTTTCTAAGTTTCTTGAGAGACAACACTACTTATTACCTAAGCTTCACAGAATGCCGAACCCCACATCAACTCTCTAACGACTTTACTCATATTTATAAATTTCTAACAAAGATGCACACAATCATAGCCCTCACTTATAATGTGTTATGTTTTTGCTATGAACTAGGAATTTTTAGAAAATCCTTTTCTATCAGGTAGAATTTTTTTACATGGATAAATTATTCAAGATGCACTGGTCTCTGAGACCTGTGTCTGTGGGTTCATTCTAATAACTTGGATGTGTTGACATTTGTCAAATATTAAGGGATACGGTACTTCTGTAAAACAGGATACCTCACTAACTTGACATCCACTAGATCTGTCTGGTTTGAACACAGCTCTGTGATAAAATTACGGCTGTATATTTTCAAAATCAAGCTGCTTCCTGCACTGTAAATAATTACCATGTGGACAAATGCAAGAAAACGTGATCCATGCAATAAAAAAGATGATAAAGATTTAGAGCCTCACCTAACACGGCAGTCGGAACAAGTGGATCATTGGGCACTGTAGGAAAACAAAGCTCATGAAGGTATATATTGCTCTAAAGTTGTATTTTAATATCGTTGTTCTTTTAAAAAAGATGTATGCTTCCTTAAGAAATATAATTATTAAATTTTCTCTGATTACTATATCCTGCAAAAGTCAAATTCTTTCTTCCAGCTTGAGTTATCTCTAAACATCAAGAAAAAATTTATCTATAATTATAGTTCAGTATTCTGTTCAATTTAAAAAGCCAGAAGATTCAACTTGACATTTTACATGTAAAGATTATAAAATTAGGGGAAAAGAAACCAGGCATTTTAGATCTATCAAACGTAAGGTATTTAGAAAAGTAATTATCTCATATTCATTCCAAATTAATTTTTTTCCAGCTAACTACGGAAAATAGATTTAGTCCTTTCTCTAAGTTCACAAGAAGATATTTATAGTTACACTGCTGAATTTAAACTTCCTAACACAGGTGATAGATAGAAAATTGGGGGAACTGAAATGCTTTCAAACCTGCAAAGGATTAAATATTAAATCAAGTAGTCAGAGAGATGATAAATTTATATTTTTAGCAAAACTTACTCTCAACAATAAATAGTATCATATGTCATTCTCTATCATTTATCTTATAGTGAAATAAAAATAAAATAGATCAGAAAGGCCTTATCCATTCTGGAATGTAGGAATGCCTACATTCCAAAATGACTCATATATAGCATTTTTAACTACTAAATTGGTGTAGATACATATCATGGAAAATGACAAGCTGCAGATAGGGCCAATAATTACTGAAAAGTTTTACCAAGCTGAACGTTTCAGAAAAAAATATCACTCTCTGAAAAGACATAACAACATACAACCTGTAAATACTCTGTGTGCAATCTTGTTACTTAAAAATGTTTGTCATTTATATAGGAAAAAATACTTTCACAGGTAACTTCTTTCTTTGTTTCCATGTTTTCCACACGGGGATCGACAGCAAATGCTACAAGACTAAGATCCACCAGGCCGGTGAAGGGATTTGCCTCCCTCACACATCCATTTTACTTAAGGGTTTGAAGAAACTACATTAGGTAATTCAGTTTAAATGTCATTAACTTAAAATTAACAGAGGCATTACAGACAAGAACATAAAATTCACGGGAGATGTGAAGATGAACAGTAATATTGATCTCGGATAATGATTCCAATCCTCTGCTGTTAAACACGTTCGTGGGGATATTTTAAAAGCCCTGCCTTCATACATCAACGTCAGGGATGGACAGACAGGTGCAAGAATTTCACTATATTTTGCAAAGTCCCTAATTCAAGAGCACTTTTGGACTTCACACTAGACACTCAAGAGCATGTAGACGAATCTGTTCCCTAGTAAACTCTGTAGTGTTGACATTCTCTGGAAGTTCATAGTAGACTATTTTAATGGAGTATTTTAGCCACGACAATAATTCCCATATGGAAGTACTGTTTTCTCTCGATGGCAAAAGGAACTTTACCTTATACAAAGGAAGCTGCGAATGGCAAAATAATTATGCATTCTGAGAGGAACTAATTTGATGTAGGCAATCACATATTTCTAACATAAAGCAGGGACATGGGATATGGTCTGAAGGGTATATGTTTGAAATATCTCTTATGATATAGTAATAAAATTTATATAGTTTGAAGTTAAACTAAAGCCAGTATCAACCCTGAAAATAATCCTTATAAATTCCATAACATCCTCTCTCTTTTCCCTGTCTGCCTCTCCTTTCTTCCTTACTCTCATTATTCAAAAGGCAATGTGTAGAATTCAAAGTGAACTTAACGAGATTCAAAATCACTTATTAAAATTTTAATGAAAAACTTACATCTTGGACTAAAATTATGCTGGTCCATGAAGGTGATGGAAAGAGGATCTTCTGCATGCAAAGTGCTCTGATCAGCGTAACTTCGATCCATGGCGTTCACCATGTGAGTCATCTCCTGCCGGGTGTTCCCCATGGCATCTTTGCGTTTTTTAGCAAGCTTGCTGCCAAGGCAAATACAAAAGGGAATCCTTAATGTGCGTTTTGATGGAGCGCTGACACCAGCAGTACGCAGTGCAGGTGAGCCCGAGGATGAAGTTACAGACATGGTTCAGAAACCCTAAAAACTGGTCGTCATTTCAGGAATTAAGTTTGCCATTCAAACAGTTATATATGTCGGTTGCTATCAAACTATTTTGTCAGAGGGACGTTTCAGTATTCACACTGTCAACCCAAGCTTCTCCTCATTTCCTGTACCTTATTGTTAAAATAAATACAATACACAACTAGGTATTAATAAAAGCATTTTTAAAACGTCCTTACTAGAGGAGTTCAAGGAAAAAACTGAAGCTAGGGCTAAGTTTTGCTTTTCTTTTTGGGTGATTATTTTTTTGCTTGACTTTTAGAAATTCTTAGAAATAACAAGACTATTTTTTCAAGTTTTTTTTACTGTAGCCACCCAAGGAAAATACACCCCAAAGTCTCCTTATTCCTTCTTTGTACCATTACTAAGTAAAAAATGCAACAGGTATAACTTTAACACATTTTGGAAAATATTTATACCAGTAGTCAAAACCTTCTCTGAAGACTTTTAGCTAGAATAATTCAAATGTGTCTGAATCCATGGGATGAAATTATAAACGGTGTAAAAAGGCATAGAGAAAAATTTTAAAAGTGTTATGTGAAGGTACTATTTAAATGATCATCATCTTGGGGTACAGACATGGTTAAATATTAAAAAATGAGCATTAGAACCATAGGGCAAGGTAACCAGTGTACAGAAATGCTTTATAAATGCTGAGAGCACATGAATTAGGGGATTTGGAAATTAGCAGCCTTAGAATTACGAACTACTCAAATATTAAAATTTTTGTTTCATGTAGCAAGGATGTAAAAGACATTTGGGTTTCTGTGAATGTTACACATGAAACATACAAGGCAAAAAGCAATTAAAGGTATGTAAAACATTTAAATCACATTGACAATGAGATTTATGTACTATAAAAAGGTTCTCTTTTAAAAGCCTGTACTAGGTACCTTATGTTACTAAGTTTATGGCAGTAGCTTATGCTGCCTTGGAAATGTTCTTAAATTGTTTTAAGAATACCATTTCCCAGCTGGACCATAAGCTGTTTTCTTCTCATCTTCATTAGTATCTAAACTAGAGTAGATGGACTACAAGTGCTACAAAGGCTCATTTGATAGATTGAGTTCATGTCCAAAGGCTTTTCCTTTAGAAAATTAATCTGGTGTATAAGACCCTTCTAATGTAGGCTATTTTTCTCTAAAAATTATAGTAGTTGGCTTCAGGGGTACATAACACACACACATACAATACACTGACACAGCAGATCTGACACTGTCTTAAAACAGTCACAGTCTAGGATTTAGAAATGGAGATAGTTTTATCTTTTTAAAAAGGAAGGAGAACAATCACAGTGTTAGTAATGCGAAAACAATGACAAAACTACAACAAGAACTACCCCCACCACCGTTAGCTACCACCACATCATCACTGCCATTAGCATCATTTATTAGCAATATTTGCTTTATACATGGAAAGAGTATCTCTTCTCCTTGGCCCGGGGGTAAAAATCTTGTACGACGTATAAATTTCAGACAGGTAATAAAAATGAGTGCTGCTGCCAGTAGCCAGAAGCCATCAGGAGAGAATAATGACCGTGAAGAACTGGAGAGCAATTTGGGGGCTACTTGCTTACGTGACTACAGGCATTGGATCTCAGTGTTCAATTTCTGACTTACATTTCTTTTTTAAAGATAAGCCATGAACCTGACTGTTTATATTAATTTTCTTGATTGTTTCCAAGTGGTTTTGGTTTTTGCAACAGTGCACGGGCCTAATTAAACATCATCAGGTCATAATTAGCCTACAGACTTCTGCTTTCCAAGCATTGGTCTAGGACCCAGGGCTATGTTTCTAACCTGCGGCCTCTGTTCTATATGCTGATTTTGTGCCATGGACCCTTTTTTTTTTTGCTAATCAGCTTTCCTTAGTGTTTGTGTATTTAATATGTAGCCCAAGACAATTCTTACTCTTCCAATGTGCAGCAGAGAAAAAAAGTTTGGACACCTCTGGCTAGGCCATCATACAGGATGTTTGTTCTTTAACCTACAATGTTCTTTTGCCTCTAAGATCTGGCTGATTCCCTGGGTTCTGCATTCATCAGAGAGGCTTTGTCCGACTGAAACCACGGGTCTCAGGTTCGGGCTCATGACTAGGTGTTTCCTATAGCACCATGTTCTCCCCCTGTAATAACATTCATCACACATCATTGCAAGTATCTTTTTGTTTCCTCCACTGTGTGCTCCATGAAGGATCATCTGTATATTTTTGGCACTTGGAGCAATGCCTGGCACACAGCGGGCACTCAATAAATACTTGTTGAATAGATAAATTAGGCCTGTTATAGGCTTGGCACTTTTCATTTGTTAACTCAATTCTCAGATCAATCCACTGAAAAAAGTATAAGAGCTCTAATTGTATAAATAAGTTCATTGAGACCCAGAGGAGTTAAGTAACTTGCCCAAGGTTATTTGTCTAATACTCAATAAAGAATGACCTGGTTCTAAAGCCTAAGCTCTTATACTGTATCTAACTGCTTACATTTTTTTTTTAATTGCCACATTAGAAAGTGTGCTATAATATAAAGCACTACTATCTGGCAGTAAAAGGTGAGTTGGTATACATTTTAGGAGAATATGAATATAGCACAAATATTTTGCCACTTGTGAATTTCAAAACAGCAAGAAAATGGTTTAAGAAATAATTTCCAATCTTCCTTTCTTGGGCATGAAGAAAGAATGAATTCATTTCTCAAAAAATGAATTTTGAGAGATTGAATTGGATAAAAATAGCACTCCCTGAAATTTAGATTCAAAATAATGCTAACATTTTGAAGATGGGCCATTTGAAGTAAGAAGAAAAAGTGAGTTTAAACCTTGATGCTTCACTTTAAATTGTGTATCATTTGTATGTCTTTCATGACTGGGGAAAAACAAAGAGTAATGAATTTGTCAAGTGCGTGACAAGTTGAAGTTTTTAAGTAATGAAGGACTTTTACTTTTCTGATTTATATACATAGATTACTTGAAAAATAATGGGGGAATATAGCCTTTATTAAAATCTGCCAGCTGTGATCATCAGCTTTGTTCTTATACCTTAATCCTCACAGCAACCTGTGAGGTAGGCTTTCATTCAGATTCTTACAAAACAAAGAAAAATTAACATAAGTGTTAGGTGTTTTGATTAAAAACCGATAGTTACTATGACAATACCAATGAATGTTATCTCAAGAATTATATTTGGTTTTAAGTTCTACTCTAATTTATTTCTACTTTTACTTTAAAAAAAATCCTCTAATTCAGAGTAGATTTGCTAGGTATGTTTCAGTAGCCTTTAAAAGCCTATTTTTATGACACTCTTTCTAGTTATGATTTAAAACGTTAATAGGCCTGAGTTTTACCAAAACATTGGCATAACCCGTTATATTGTCTGGAACTCAGAAATGTTATCCATCTAACAGAAAGGGAATTCCATTCTAATATTAGAGGTATACTGATGGTTAATGGTAAGCTTACTGACTCTCTCATAATTAAATACTTATTGATTCCAGTATGTCTGTGCGTTGTCTCCCCCCAGCAACTGGCATCATAATGTGTACTTCAGGACGGTTAAGCAATTCATTTTGCAACTACTTGAGTTTGACAGATGTGTAAATGATTTTCATTATCAAAGCAGCCAACAGCATAAACTTCTGCAGGTGGATGTATGGGTGGGCCATAAAGAGGGAAAGTGCTCCATCATTGTATGAAATTGTACAGTTAATTACCTCTGGCTTCATCCAACATGATTTAAAAAGGATATTATGATTCATAACAGCAAGCTAGAAGCACTGTTAGTTTACACCTGCTTCTTTTAACAGATTTTAGGAAGCCAAACATTTACAATACTTAAAATGTTGGGAGAATTGTAATAGTCATGGAGACTCCTAAAGTTCTGTTGTAAAGCTAGCTTAAATTTAACCTAGCAATTTAACTGTTGTGGGATATATGTCCCCAACACAATCAATTTCAATCTTTAAGCACTGAAAGGTGGTGGAGCCAATATTGGTTAAAGAAAGTCCAAGCGTGCTTTGTTGTCTTGTTCCTTTGGTCCTGGTTTACCAAAATGACTCAGGAAATAGAATGGACAGTCCTCTCCATCCTTATCCAAATGAGCATCCCATGCCCAAGACTAAGATGAGTCATAGACTCTGGAAGAGAAGAAGTGATGGGATACCTGTGTTTGTCCCTAAGTAGGTTGACAAAAGGTTTATTTGCCTTTGGTTTTCAGTAACTATATCCTATTTAAGTTATAATAAACTCATTATTTTCTCTAAAACAAAAAAAAATGTATTGCTGCATCATTGTTTTTTTCACTTATTTAGTCCCCCCTCCCCCCCAAAGCACACTGATTGCCTTAACAGTCAGAAAAAAAGGTATTCTGAAGTTATAATCCATCCTGGATTCCTAGAAAAATGACAGAGATGTTATGACATGCAAATTGGACCTGATTTGCTTCCTATGAAGGCATCTTGAGTGTTCTTCTATAAACACATCACAGGGCTCATTTTGTCCATCATCGTGGTGCTACGTAAAGACAGAGATTTGTGACTTACACCCACTATCTCTACTTTACCAGATGAGTGAAGTGTGCCATATTGCTAAGAGAATTACAGGTCTGACTTCAGTAAATAAATGATGATTTTGGCTGTAGACTACAGCAACTTATGGAAAATTGTAAATAAAAATTAAAAGTAGCTGAACATACAGAAATACAATATCCCTTTTAAAAAAGATTAGCAAAATAAGTAAGAAAGTTTACAGTTTTAGAGTCTAGAAAAATAGTTTTTGCATGACACCAAACTTGTCAAAATTCTGTTTTGTTTTTGAAAAGGGATACTGCATCTTGAACACATGTAAAGTTGTACATCACCCATTTTCTACTTACAGGTAGTAGGAGTAAGAATAGTAGCTCCTCCTGGCAAGCAAATCACAGACAGTGGAAAAAGAGAAGCAATGGTGAATGAAAAGCGTGACTCTGTCACATTCAATAAAGCAGAAAATGTGCGTTAAAAAATAAAATGAAATAAAATAAAATTCATGTTTTTTTTTCGCTTTGCATTTCAGTTTGCTCATGCATTGTTAGATTTCTTTTGCCATGCAATTAAACAGACAGATATGCAGTAAAAAAATAAAATTTAATATACATAATTTGGAAAAATAACATGCTGACATTTCTCTTATTGCCAAAAAATCGAAAAATTAAATGGATTGTGTATTTTTCAACATGCAGTTAAGCATAATATCATCCATTACCATCTAAATATGTGACAGATGGAACAGCTGTGCATAGAACTTGTGTACTATATAGACTATTTTTATTTAGATGCAAACATAAGGATCCATTATGTTAATATATCATATATGCAGAATAATACCCAAATTTTTATAAACAAGTTACTGTATTTTCATGGTACACGGGTGTATATATTTGTGAATATACATGTGCACCGTACACTATATATACACAAAGATATTTCTACAGTAGATGCATGTGAATGTGATCGCATACACAGACATTTACTGTAACGAAACATAATTTCAAATTTATGTTTGGAATTATTGATGTGTTCGCGCTGTGCATGTGAAATATAATACATAACCAATGGATAAAAATGGCATACATCTGGAAATAATTCAACAGCGATTAAATTAAAAGAAAATGACATTGCGTTTTGAAAGATGCAATATCCCTTTTCTTAGCCTAAAAACTTACTTTATATGTACCCTCAGCTGTAAAACTTTACCCAGTTGATTTCTAAACCATTCTTTTACAACACAACCCAAAATACAAGCAACTGTTTTTAACAGAAGAAATATACATGTACCTATGTATAGTCATCTCAGTGAGGGATTAAATTTTGAGAAGTTTAATAATTTATCACCGAAATGCAGACAATAAATAAGATGCTAAAGTAACCCGATTTTCTAGTATTTAATATAAATATTACATATGAACTGTATTATATACTAACGGTTTTAAGCTAAACTTGATAACACCCAATGCAGTACTGTTACAATTCTTATTTATGCTTTTTGTATGTATAATAAATATATTGTGATTAAAGCATATGTGATACATGGGTGACATACACTACATGTAAGCCAAAGTCATTACAAACTTGCTTAGGTTAGCAGGGGCTCCAGTAACAGATATATTATGAATCAGAAGGTAACATACCTAACTGTGGAATTCTACCTATCTATAAAATTGCAACTTTCCCAAGTCATAGGGGTGATGGTGAGGCAGAGAAGCAAAAGCCCTTGTATACTTTCCATCTAAGACAACCAATTAAAGCATACGTATGAAAATTCAATTGTCAAATATTTTAATAGAGAGGCTCATCCATCTAGTCCTTTAGAATATGAACCAGAGAAAGAATGTTACATTATTTGATTTCAGAGTGCTGTCAGAGTGCTTGACCTCTCCAAAGTCTTGCTTAGTGATGGTTTTAGCATGCTTTAGGAAATTTATTTTTTCAATATTCCTAAAACAGAGAGCCATGGATAAGGGAGGGATAGCAAAAGAAGTGTGTTCAAATAAATGACAAATAAAACTGATACATTGAACCCAACTGTTAACTGAGCGAGGACATAATCAGAAGCCACTTTCATGCTCATATCCAATGTTTGAAGTGACTGGAATAATTTTAGTGAAGCAACATTTGGGGAGCTCTACTTTCTAAATTGTCTTGTTAACTCTCCAAATACAAATTTAAACTACACAGAGACAGAAGATCTGAAGATTACACTTGATGGTTTTTTTAATTGGCAAGTTTTTATTACTAAAATGCATAGATCTTTTTGCCTTATGTAGGATGGATTTTCCAATCACAGAGGGAGACAACAGCAAGAGAAAGCACTATTTGGGGAAAGCACGTATGTAGCTAATTTAACACAAAACACTATAATGCATACCTAATGTTTCTAATGCAGATGTGTCTTCTCCAACATATATATCTCCAAGGGGATAATTGTAAAGAGGCAATATATTAAAATAAACTCTGATGGAATCATTAAAACATGTAGTATGAGTCTTATCTATAATGTTAATGCTTTATTTCAAGTACAAAATGATTATAATAGTATCTTATATGATTTAATGTAATATAAGCAGCATTAGTTATTGTATTATGCAATAGAATTCATAAATTACAACCATTTCCATACAACAAACTATTTTAGAACTGTATTCTGCATGTAAAGATTGTTTGTAAAAGTCCTTCCAAAGTGAAGCATTACCCGAAATAGATGATTGAAAAGATTAGTGTTTTCTATTAGCTATTAGTCAGATAATGCCTCATAGATTATGACAGAATAGACGAGCTCATATGATAAAAACTGTACATATTTTAAAAATTGTATATATTTGAAATGTTTTTCAGCAGGAATATACTTTATTCTCCAAAACAGAGTTCAGTTCAAATTCTAGCAGGTCTTAGTATCGTCATATAATTCCAGAAGATGGCGATATTGGTTGATATCGTATAAAAGATTAATGTTCAATTAAAAAAATTTGCTCTCCATTTTCAAAGGCTGAAATTTTAAGTCTGTGAATATTTAATACACAATTTTACTGACTACTGTTTATATTTTTCTCATACCTTCTTTGTAGCCAGGATTTAGAAAATTACAGAATAAGAGAACAAAATACTTCATAGTATCAAGGATCGAAATAAATTCTATTTTGACATTCTTGATGATGATAACACTTCAAATATAAATGAATATCTCAAGTATGTTTCATTTGAAAATTTAAATTCTTACATTAATTTCAAGATAAACTTCGGAAAAGTTATAGCTAAACTTAAACCACAAATAACAAAATGAAATTTAAAAAAAATGTGCGATAGACTCAGATGCTGGCAACACAGTTAAAATTAAATTCTTCTTATTGTTTGTCCTAATTTAAAAGAACTTGGGGAAAAATATTTAAACTACTGACACAAATGGTAAGTGAGTGGGACAGGACACCATCAGGTCTTACCTCTTCTTCACAACTAACACGACCACCAGGAGCAGGAGGATGAACACCAGGATCCCAGCACTAATGCCGGCTATTTTCACCACCCTGTCTGTCTGCTTGGCAGGATCCGGGATCACCTCTGGTTCTTCTGTTGCTGCTGCTAAACGAATCGAAAAAATAAGTTACTAAAAGTAGCTAATTATTACAGAAAAAAAAATTATGCCTCGGTGAAAATTACTACAAAAGGACAACTTCTTTTATGGTATTTGAATAAAAATAGCCTGAAAATATACATAAAGCAGCACGCTAAAGCACAGCTCAACATACAGGGTCAAGTTAACAAGCTTTCTTTCTTTTTGTTTTTTTGAGGCAGAGTCTCACTTGGTCACCCTCAGTAGAGTGCTGTTACGTCACAGCTCATAGTAACCTCAGATACCTGGGCTCAAGTGATACTTCTGGAGTACCTGGGACTACAGTAGGCACCCACCACAATGCCTGCCTATTTTTTTTTTAAAGAGCAGGGTCTCGGGTGGCACCTGTAGCGCAAAGGAGTAGGGCGTTGGTTCCATATAATGGAGGTGGCCCTGGCCAAAAACTGCAAAAAAAAAAAAAAAAAGATGGTGGAGGGGGGGTCTCACTCTAGCTCAGGCTGGTCTTCAACTCCTGATTATAGGTAATCCACCTGCCTTGGCCTCCCAGAGTGCTAGGGATTGCAGGTGTGAGGCACTGCGCCCAGCCAGAAACAAGAGTTCTGAATAGGGGTTTTGTTAGCACAAAAAATAAACAAAAATGCAGAAATAAATATCAAAGGAACAGTCAACAGTTTTTCTCTAAAAGCTCTTACAAGTCAGAACACAAGATTTTTAGCAAATAGTACAGTGGAAAGAGGGCATCGGATTTAGAGGTTCATGTGTTTATCAGTAAACACTTCTCGACTGAAATACAAGGTTCTGCTTGGTGCTTTAAGTAAGTCAGTGTCACCGACATTTGTCAGGAACAAAATGGGTTAGGTTAAATAAATGCAGAGTCTCACTGCTAGAGACGTGAGCTTATGACTTAACATGTAAGATTTTAGATGAATAGCTGGTTTGGCAGAAGAAAAGAATAAGCAAAGAAAAACAGAGCAAGGAAAATTTCTTATACTCATACACCATAAAAACCCAGATAAGAAACTTGAGAAACAGAACTTTGAGGAGACGATCAGTTTTACAAAATTCTCTATAGGTCCTCATTTCATTTCTTTCTCAAAACCACTCTCACTCCCATGTACACAGTTAAAATTCTAAACTTTAATTGAAAAAATAAGATCCAGTTACTCTCTGAAGGCATGTTCCTTTTACCTCATTTACCTTAAAAACTGGCAAGGTAAAAAAAAACCCTGAGACTTAGAGAGGTAAGGATGGATTATAAATTAAGGATAGAGGAAAAAAAATCTAATACATCTGTCTTTTAACACTTCATTTCTCAGTGTTTCCAGATATACATCCTCACCTCTTCAGAATCTGACATTATTCTTAGGATTAGGCTTATCTCGGAAACTACCCTAAACCACCCCAAACAGGGCCTTTGGGGTCAAAAGATGGTCCAGTGAACAGAGACACAAACAAATCTCTAACTCTAACCTTGTACCTTTCCAATGGACAATTTGTTAATTCTCTTTAAAAAATTATGCATTTTTCTACCTTCCAATCCTTTCCTCTTTGGTTTCTCTTCTCAGCCACTTTTTCCCCTCAACCTCATTTCTATACATCTAAGTATCCGCTCCAGTTTTCCCACCAGGCAAAAGGGGACTGATAAGGTTGCTAAATTTTTTTTTTTCCAAGTAAGAAATCTGAAAGAACAAACATACCCAAATACTAGTATCATTTCAAAAAAGGGTATCTCAGTCAGTGGGGGAGATAACAGCTTGAAAAAAAGTGGTGCAACTTTTTACAAAGTTAACTTTGTAAAACAATTCACTCTGTTTTAATTTATCTTACTTCAATTGCACAGGTTAAAACTTTCCCAAGGATTAGTTTTGGTAACCATTACTCCCAAGCAGAAAAAGCAAGTGTTTAGCTTTTTTTTTTTTTTTTCTGGTGAGCAAAAGGAGTTTCCCTTTTTGACTTGACACTTTCCATATATTCAGGTTGCAAGGAACTTCCAACCTCATAATTATGAATAGAGGTAGCGTAAAGCTTTCAAACTACTTTATGGTTCAATTTATGAAAACATGTAGTAAATATGTGAGAGAGCTCTTCCTTTCCAGAGGCAACTGTAGAAATCTATTCCTATATCTCCATCTATGTATGTGTATAAATCTATCTATGCATACACACAGATACAGATATAAATACTGGAAACAGGTGGAATATATTCCAAACTACAATATAAAATCCAAAAAGAACATAGTCATAGTAATTCTCAAATTAGATTGGTTTGACACACATACTGTTTCAAATAGGAAGAGAAACAAAATGTTTGAAGTAGAAATCCCTAGGAAAAACTTTATGCAACAAATCTTCATTATTCATTAATTAAAGTCTACTCTCATCAGATTCTACATTACACTTGGCTTTCAGAGGATAAAAATAATAATCCTTTGATAATTTTCGGACATATCTGACTTACGGAATTAAATCTTTCCAAAAATTCTCTGGAAGATCAGTTCTTATTTAATGAGGTCAGTATTTTTAACACAGCATTTTAATTCCATAAAAGATATGCTCTTAAGGAATAATTTTCTAAATACCTTATGCCATAAGTAGTGTGTGTCATATTTTATAAAAATCTCCGGGACTGCTAATCCCCAAAAGAAGCAGATAATAGACGTAGGTACAAATTCATTACAAGGTATGAACAGCAGCGTTAATACCACCTGGGCTTCATAACTAAATAACAAAACTCAAATAAAGGTGATGCATAAACAACTTCAACGTCAGAGGATGAAATTTTTAAGGTCTCATAAATAATATGGATTTACTAATGAATTCTCTAAACATATTTCCAGAATTAAAAAGAAAATCTAAAAATATATTTTTGAACAGAGACTCTGATGAAGGTGGATTCAGAGTGCAAGTGCATTGAAACTTTCATAATCTACTATGCAAATCAGTGAAATTACTTCCAAACAAGGGTCTTCAACCCATGGCTCAGAAAACAGAACTCCTCTAAAGAAAAATTACAGATGAAGGAAGATTTTTCAATGAAGAGTGGACAGATTGACTCCTTTTTTTCAAGGCAAATTGTAAGACCTTCTGCTGAATTTGTAGGGAATTTGGGTAAGTTTTCAAAGACCATAATTTGAAAAGGTTTTTAATGCAAAAACATGTTACCACATTCAATGCCAGTGAAGGACAGTGCCCTAGGGACAAAACAGTGGAACCGAAAACAAGTCTATTAGCAGTTTTTGAAAAAAGTTATAATTCAGATAGAGTTCATTGTAAAAGCTAGTTATGTGGTAGCATATTTAACAGCAAAAAAAAAAATTAAAATCATTTACTGATAGTGAATTTATTAAGCAATGTATGGTTAGTTATGTGGTAGCATATTTAACAGCAAAAAAAAAAAATTAAAACCATTTACTGATAGTGAATTTAGTAAGCAATGTATGGAAAGTGTGGCACATATAATTTGCCCTGAAAAAGAAGAGGGGGGGGAATTTCTAAAATCAGTTTGTCTCACCAGACAATAGTCATACTAATTGATGAAATTGGAAAAATCAAAAGAAGTTTGGAGAAGAAAGCTGCTAATTTCAGATTTTATGCTTTGGTGATGAATGACAAAATTAAAGGTACAAATATGGCTCAACCTGACATTTTTATTAGAGGTATTGATGACAAATATAATGTCATTGAAGAAATGGGTTCTTTACTGACATTAGAAAACACAATTAAGAGATTTACACGAAGCAGTAAAAAATATGTTACAAAGCGATTTTCTTTGTCCATTGTCAACACGTCTGATAAAGTTCCTGACCGTGCCCCGCCATGGTAGGTAAAAGAGAGGGACTTGTAAAATCAACAGAAGCCAATGAAACCACCACCCCAAACTCACATTTGAGGAAGTATCACGGCATAGTATATCAAGAAAATGTACACACGGAAGCTTGAACAATGAATAACATCATGCAAATTGTCATCAAGATGGTACATTTCACAAGGGTCAAGAGACTCAATCATTGCCAATTCCAGGAATTCCTTGAAAGTACCTGACATTTACTTTTCAGAAGTTACATAGCTAATGGCCTGATGTTGAAAGGATTTTATCATTTTTTGACATGTTATCAAGCCGTTTATGGTATCAAAAAACAAATTTGTGCCAGAACTTGACAGTGAAAACTGGCTTACAAATTTAGTATTGTTAGTGGATTTAACAGTTCAATTAAATGAGTTAAACATGCGACTTCAAGATGAGACTCAACTTATCAGTCCTGTCATCACGGGATTCCAAATTAAATTGAAATTATGGCGAGCTTAAATTAAGGTAATCCATTTTGTGTATTTCAACACATTGGCCAAACTGAGTCCTGTGAACAGTGGAAATGTATAGCCTTGCTTTTGGATTTAATAGAAGAATCCGAAAACAGATTTCAAGATTTCTGGGAAAATAATATGTTGGTGTAGTTGAGACTCCATTTTCAGTCAACGCAAATATGTTACCTGACAATTTTCAAATGGAATGCACACAGCTGTCCTCTGACATTCAATTTAAAAATCTGATCACGTCTCTTTACTGGACTTCTATAGGTCTGATCCTGACCCAGAGATAAATAACACTTGCTTCACAATCATGCCTTATTTGTACCATTACTTTTTGGCGGCATCTAAATTTGTGAACAACTATTTTCAAGGATGAGGTACATGAAGAGTAAAATTAGAACCAAAATAGCTGATGAGTCCCTTGAAAACTCACTGAGACTTGCAACTACTTTCCAGGAACCAGATATTGATGCAGAAGTTTCTCAAATAAGATGTCAAATATCCGACTAGTTTTATGTTGCCTATATTTCTTCTACTTTCATAATAAAAAATATCAACTCCCCCGAGAGAGATGTTTTATGACTTAAGTATGTTTTCTATAGCAGTGATCGCAAACTTGGACCTGCTCAACAATTTTAAGACTCTCTGAATCAGCTTGTGCATAATTAGGATTATTATGCAAAGATTTTTTTTGCTTTTCTCTGATTGTGGATATCAAAAAAATTATGCCTGGAACTTTTTTTTTCCTCATCAGCTTTTGTTAGTATTTGTGTATTTAATGTGTGGCCCAAGACAACTCTTCTTCTTCCAGTGTGGTCCAGATAAGCTAAAAGTTCGAATTCTTGAAAGTTCGGCTTTCAGACGAAAGTCCACATGTCTTTGTTAAGGCAAGACTTCAGTTCACATTTATCAGCCCATTCCAACTCAGTTATTTGAGTTGGGTAAGGGAGGGTGCTTGTTTGTCATGATTACAATTCTGCAAAAAGTTGTTCATTAATCTTCAATGTAATTGTTAAACATGTGATTTGGTGGCCACTTCCCCTTGACTGGGAATCTTCCTCAAAAGCTTTAGCTGTGACATTCATCATTAGTAGTAGCAGTAGTATAACTACTAAGGTACTTTTTTTTTTTTTTTTTTTTTTACTAAATATGTCTGTATAAATTTATTATTTTGAATACTTTAATCACATGTATTTTTCTAAGTTATTGGTCTCCGAGAACCAAGGAACACAAATATCCTATTTAAAATCATTCAAGCTTAGGAGATTCATTAATGGAAATACAAGCAGTAGCCCTTAACTGAACATTTTCCATTTTCTTCAAAGAGAACGCAAAGTTATTACAGTGACAGCACCCCTGAGTTCCGTTTATAATTTATGCATACACACAAGATAATGTGCAATACCGTTTCAAAAATGCTTTCCTTTGCTATAAATCTTTACCTTTTTTATCTTCCAGAGAATATTCAAAGAATCCCCAGTGTCTCAAGCCAAGAGTACCATAATTCTGTGCACAGTGAGAAAAAAAACTGAGGCAGAATTTCATTTTTTTATTGAGCAAATTTATAAGATGTATTTTTTGGGGGGGGGGGAATAACAGCTAAATTAACTTTATAAATTGTGACTTGCTCCCACTACTTAAAAATGAAATAATTTTACGGTCATAGAAATTTACCTAAAAAATTAAAGCTATTTTCATGGTGGAGATTATACAGAATTATCCCCCCACTGTCCCGATGGACATTAAAGACGGAAGCCTCTAAGTACAACATCTTAGGTGACGTTACAGCATCTTCAGAGACGTCATCATCACTCAAATTCACTTGCGCTTTCTCCCTTTCTCACTTATGGATTTGAAAAGCTGTTCACTCAAGTCACCATCATTTCTTCAAACTACACAAGCAGGTGGGCATGGTGGCTCATGGCCGTAATCCCAGTGCCATGGGAGGCCAAGGGGAGAGGATCACTTGAGCCTAGGAGTGTGAACCAGCCCGGCAACACAGCAAAACCCTGCCTCTATCCCCACCCCCCACCAAAAAAAAGGAAAAGAAAAAGGAAAACATCCACAAGCAGGCTTATGTCTCCCAACTCTAATAAACCACTATCACCAATGTCCTAGTCCTAATGACACTGCATTCAATGTGCGTTTTTCTCATCTGATTTTTTGTGACCTCTTAGTATCACGTGACATTTCTGTCCATTACTTCCTCTTGTAACACTCTTTACAGGGCTTCCATCTCTCGGGCATCTCCTAGTTTGCTTAGGACTCTGGCCTTTCTGTTCCAGATCTCCTTTGTGAGCCCCTCCTTGTTCGTCAATCCTTTAAAAACAGGTCCCTTTGACTTGATACCTTTACATCACTTCAGGCACCATGCTGACAATTGATCACTCTCATACATCTCTGACCAGAAGCTCCAGCCTGCACTCCTGACTCATGCAGTCATGTGATTATGATTTCCTCCCTCCAATGCTCGACAGTCCCCTCAAACACATGGCTCCAAACCTGGGCTCACAATCTTATTTCATACCAGTTCCTCTTCAAGTATATCCCCTTTCAGTAAATGGCACAGCTCTCTGCACAACTCTCTCCCCATCCTGTTCAGGGTAGAAACTTGGGTGTCATTCTTGAATCCTCCATGCTTCCCTTACTGCTAGGATTAAGCATAATTGATCCCAACTGGCATGCCTTTGAAAGAGAAAGGGAATATTCTTAAGTAATAAAGATGGGAGACAAGGCAAAAACTGGAATTATCCTGGACAAACAGGGATGCACGGTCACCTTACTCTCTTTATCATATAGTTGGTTACAGAGCACCACTACTTCCTAGGTGTCTCTGATCTCTACCTGTTCTCATCCTCACTGCTGCTGCCTTAACTCAGGGCACTATTGGCTCAGCAGTCCCTCTGTGCTTTCTTCCTATTCCATATCCAAGCTCACATCATAGCACACAGTAGTTCTAGGGCTTGATTGTATCGTGTTGCACCACTTGTTCGAGCGTTCCCACTTCAGTTAGGGTAAGGTCCATAAAAGCACAAACCACATTTATTTTGCTCACCATTGAACTTCTAGTAGGATCTGGCAAGGATCAACATTACGAAAAAAGTAATCAGTAAATAAATGAAAGCATGACATTAAGCCTGCCGAAGGTAGGTTGTACTGGTATATAGAAAATCCACTCTCTTCTTAAAAAACATAAAGATACTTTTGATTAAGTATATATCTTATTGTTTTGGGCATTAGCGTAAGGAGGACGCAGTGCGTGCATTTCTGAGTTTTCTCTGAAAATTTCGTGCCCCTGCGCTAGCCATTCCTTCAGAGGCCTAATTATTCTGTCTGCCACCACCTATCCCCAAACCAAAGTACAGGAAAATTCCTATGTCCTGGAAAGCACAAACGATTTGAGCCGCAAGGCCCTGCTTTGATTTTCAGTTCCTTTCCTTACTTACTGCGTAACCACGAGCGAGTTAGTGTCTCTTAGAGTTAATGCATTTATCTATAAAATAAAAATAATAACATCGTCTATATCATGTGGCTCTTAGAAATACCAAGTGACATAAAGACCTGAAAGGGTTTTATGAATTGAAATGCTTATAATAGGAGAAGTAGCAATAGATGCTGCTGCCTGGTAGATGCTGGTTTTTTTAATCCATCTGATAAAAATGAAAAAACTATGAATAGAGGAACTGACACTACTGAAAAACAGCTTTTAACAAATCTTAGCAGTGTATTATATAAATACATAATGATGGGTTTTGTAAAGCACGTGTTATTAATTAAATAGTCGGCCACAGTGGATGCTGAAGCCTCAAGGATATCTTGAAATATGTATTATTTAACTCGATGATCCTTTGAAGTCACTTTGCTTCTCATCTCATAAGATCTTATGAAACTCATCTAGTATTAAATTTCTTGACTATAAAAAACAGGATCTATCAGAGTTTTTTTTTTTTTATTGCTAACAACTTAAAAAGCAGCTATATGCTACATGGTTTAACAGTAGCTGGGAAATAATTTACTCTTATTTAATAAAGACATGGTTGCTCCCTGAAAATTTCTGAGGTGGAAAATAGTAGTGAAGAAGTCTGAGAAGACTTTAAATAACTATGAAATAAAAGTATAGACTCATATTGCAAACATGTAAAATTAATTTCATACGGTTTACAGCATCCCCTTCTACTCAGGTTCTCTAAATTTGTTTTGGTTTTAAAATATCACAGTTCAAAATGTTACATGAAATTCTGAAGAAGTAACAGAAACACTTTTAAAAAAGCAGTAAGTATAATTCAGGAGTGTATTTAAAGGTAAAAAAAGTGTAAAATATTACTTTGCTTCAGAGGTACCTGTGGGGTTTTTTTTTTGTTTGTTTTGCTTTTTTTTTTTTTTTTTTGACAGAGTCTCATTATGTTGCCCTTGGTAGAGTGTGGTGGTGTCACCACTCACAGCAACTTCAAACTCTTGGGCTTAAGCTATTCTCTTGCCTCAGCCTCCCAGAAGCTGGGACTACAGGCGTCCGCCACAATGCTGGGCTATTTTTTTGTTATTGCTATCATTATTGTTTTTAGCAGGCCCTGGCCGGTTTGAACCCACCAGCCCCAGTGCATGTTGCTGGTACACTTAACCACTGAGTTACAGGCCCTGAGCCTTGTTGGGTTTTTTTGAGATAGGGTCTTGCTCTGTTGCACAATCTGTCGTGCAATGCAACTTCATACTGCAACCTCAAACTCCTGAGTAGCAAAGTAGTTTGGGACTAGCCACCACAATGTAATTTTATTTTATTTTATGTTTTTGGTAGAGACGAGGTCTCACTATGTTGCCCAGCATGGTCTTGAACTCCTGGTCTCCCAAAGTGCTATGATTACAGGTGTGAGCCACCATGCCTGCTTCATAGTAACTTAATGAAGGGCAAATATTTTATCATACATATGAATTTTTCATCAAGTTTCTCATTCAGTTAAATTCATTCAATTGGGTAAAACAGAGCTTTACTTCTTAAACACATTCCAGCCTGTTAAGCGATCCTGAAATCTGTCCTGAATTCTCCCTTTCAGTGCTACCTCTCACTGAAGACCTAACCTTGTTTTCTCACGAGCCCTCCTTGCCCTCCTTCCCACGTTGGCTTCCTCAGATTTACTGTAAGTATATTACTACAAGGATGAGTTTTCTCAAAAGCACATGTGCTTAATGGAACTGTAACTGCTTTACATTCAAGAGAAAAAGGCAAAAGCTGTGACGTATAAGGCCCTTCAAAACCAGGCTCCGTTCGACGTTTTCAATCTCATCTTCTGACAATTCCGTTAGATACCATGTCACACATCTTAATCATTTCAAACCATGCACCATCCCCCAAATACTCAAATACTTCTTACTCTATCTCAGGGCCTGACAAACTGTAGCCCGTGGGTTGCATAAGGCTCATTTTTGACTGAAACAAACATTAGAAAAATCGATTTTACAAGCTAATGTCAAACTGTTACCAATGTCCATACCCACCAGCAGTGTCTGCCAACTCTAATTCTGTCGTAACACTTTGTATTATCCTACTTCTTAATTTGTGTCAGTTCGGTGGTAGAAAATATCTAATGTGCATTTTATTCCTAATAAAATGACTTCCTGAGATACTTGAAATATTTATACCGCTTTCTTCTCTGAAATGCTCAGTGTAAAATTTTGACCCATTTCTTTTTTTCCTATTTGGTTTTTATCTTTTTATTCTGTGAAAACAGGTATCTTCTCCTAGAGCATGGTATGATAGAGAGAGAAAACATCTTTTCCTTTTAACCTCCTAAGCTGATGGCTCGGGCCCCCTAAAGACAAACTAACAAAAGAAAAGTATACAAATGTATTTCATATAAAATTTTTGAGAATTTATATTCATTCTCAGGGATGATTTCATAAGGAAATAAAGACCTAAAGAAACATTAAACTTGAATTTTTGCATAGCAGGTTTGAAGAAGGGTGAACAGTCATAGAGAAATATGACAGGGCGAAAGTTGTGATGTGCGTGTAGTAAACTAGAGGCAACAAGATCTGTTCAGCCGGTTCCTCGGGGTGGCCTTTTATCTTTGGAGATAGGGTGTTCCTCTCCCGGGGTATAAAGAGCACATGCTACACGTGAGGGTCTTATAATCTGCTCCAGGGGAAGGTCAGAGAGAACTCCCTGTTGCTGTGTCTTCTCACATTTTTTTAGCTTACAACATTCAACATGCCAAGGTGATACATTTTGGGATGATGTGTCTGAAACTCCATCAGGGGCTGTTCTTATTATTTATGGTATGAATAACAGTTTTGAATGTTAGTGAGATCAAATATATCAAGTTTTTTTGTGATTAGTGCTTATTGTTTAAGAAGTTTTTTTTTCTAGTCTGAACTTTATAATTGTTTTAAAAGTTTTAATACTATCCATTTCATACTTAGATTGATCTAGAGTTACTTTCTGAGCACGATGGACAGTAGCAAGTTGTTCCAGGTACTCCCCCCACATCCATATCCAGTTATTTCTGTATAACTTTTGAATTGATCCAACGATCTGCCATAGGTCTAAGACATGGTATATTATAGATCTGCAATGATACAGGATATAATTTATATCAAAAAGCTGCCCAAGTCACTTTCTGGAGTGAGAACCATCACCAACAACCAAATGGAACTTGTAGGAAGGGAAAGCACAATTGTTTCAATTTTTAAATAACTCTTTGGATGGACTTACAGCAGATTTTATAAAATTGAAGAAATAGATGACTGATGAGGTGTTCGATGGGAAGAAGCTACCCAGAGCAAAATACAAAGAAAAGCTACAATGCTCAAGAAGAAGGAAAGCAGGCAGGGGAATATGCCCATCACGTATCACAACAAACCACAGAACCACAGCCTTTAACATAATGCAGTATCAATACGGAACAGAGAGGTCACCTCTTGGAAAACAGGGGAACCATTTGGTTCTCGGTAAATGATTTTTTGTTTAGTGACTCCTGATAGCATCTTGCTAAACTTAGTGGTTTGTACTTTATTTAACTATTTTGTGTTTTGTATTTGACTATCCTGATACCTGCAGTCTTCTGAAGATTTAGAACTGCTGTTTTGCTAACTCTGTCAGAGAGAGTTACTATCAAGAATGCTCGGTGACCTTTGATTGTGAGTTAATTGCTTTCTGTTAGTCTGTGGGACCCCTGCAGGCCTAAATTGATGATGCTTTCAGCTAAAAGAGATGCATCTCTCCTACCTGTAGCCCGGAGGCCCCCCAGACCTCAGACCACCTCTGCCAGCTCTATAGGGGAGGCTCAGGCTAGGCAACAACCTTATCACCAGCAGAAGACCAGTTCTCAAGGCTACTGCAACTTTGGCATCATCCTTTAGAAACCACCATCTCCTCTGCTATTGCTTAGCGTTTTGAGCTTTAGTCACCTCTCTCTGTCTCTCTGGCAGAATTCTGCGTCCAGTGAAGTATCTAGACATGCGTCTTATTCAAGGTAGAACTGTTCTACAAAAGTCCTACAAGCATTGAATCTGCCAAGTTTCCAGAACTATAAGCCAGATCATGGGATTTTCTGTTCTTTATTTTTCGTGAAATCTTACCCATAACTAGCCTTGCATCTCTAAATATCAGTTAATTGTTTTCCTGTACCTCACATATAAAATTGTGTTGCAAGTACTATATTTTTAAGCGAGTCTCTAACAGACACTAGACTGAGCTCTAAGGACAGAAATATAATCTCATTCATATTTTTATGTCGTATGACTTAAATAGTGACTAATACGTTATAAAAGTTGAATATAGTATTTGTCTAATGAATGAGCAAGAAATGAAAACTGTTAGTAAGTTATCACGGTGTTTTACCTACATGAGAGAGAAATTCCTAGCTCTTGGGTGCAGGGTACCCTCTGGGTAAATGGCCTCTCACATGTATAACTTTGACTCAATCTGTACAAAAACAAAGCATGCAAACAGAACATGTGCCTCCTAATATTCTGAAATTTAAAAATTTATTACCAAATGCAAAACAATGTTTTAATATTTTTGAAATGAATACATTGATACTAGAGTTAACTAATTTATAAAATTTATGACCCATCTTAAAAACTCACTTATATGTGGTATAAATTGGGAAAGAATTTCAATATATCTGGAAAACACTGATAGGGAACCCGTCAACCAGGTGGCATTAAATCATTATTATTATTATTATTATTATTATTATTATTATTATTATTATTGAGACAGAGTATTACTTTGTTGCCCTTGGTAGAGTTCCATGGCACCATAGCTCATAGCAAACTCAAACTCTTGGGCTCAAGTGATCCTCTTGCCTCAGCCTCCCAAGTAGCTAGGACTGCAGGCATGTGCCACAATGCCTGGCTAGTTTTAGAGACAGGCTCTTGCTCTTGCTTAGAATGGTCTCAGACTCTTGAGCTGAAGTGATCCACCTGCCTCGGGCTCTTAGAGTGCTAGGATTACAGGTCTGAGCCACTACGCCTGGCATTAAATTATTTTTCATAGAACAAAGCTATTTATCTGAGTTTGATTCCAGTTTTACCACTTACAAGTTAGGTGACTTGCGATAAGTTATTTAGTCTGTTCCTCAGTTTTGTTATTAGCAAAATGCTGATAATAAAATACGTGCCTTTCTAGGTTGATGGAAAGACTAAGTGTATCAAATACGTAAAGTGCTCAAGACAATACCTATACGTAAAAAGCCTCAGTATAGGATGGGAAATATATGTGGTATAATTAAATTCAAATATAATTATCTTTCTAAATAAAGATTTCTATACCAAATTTACCAAAACTTCAAACTAGCAGCATTAGACAGAGGCAAGTCCAATTTTTAAAAACACAGAGACATTAATTTGCTATTGCTCACCACTGGGCACCTATTTGTTGAATGTCCTGGCGGGTACAAAACACTACAGTGGGCTAAAGAATCAGCAAGATGAACGAGTGCTCTTCCTGTGGCGAGTGTATAAACCAGGAGCAGAAATACTTATCAGATGACTGTAACAAATACAGCACAACAAACACAGGGCTCCTGCAGAGGAGGATGGAATTGTATCTGGTCTGTTGGCATCCTAAAACATTTCATAGAATTATTCAACATAAAAGTCTAGCTCTGATTTTCAGATAAAGAAAACAACTTGGGTGGTGCCGTGGCTCAAAGGAGTAGGGCGCTGGCCCCATAAGCCAGAGGTGGCGGGTTCATACCCAGCCAGGGCCAAAAACTGCGAAAAAAGAAAACAACTAGTGAGAGGTTAAGTGGCTTTTTCATGAACACAGTATTAGTTTTTGACACAATTAAAAATACATCTAAATCCAGTGAGAATGGCTCTTAAAACAACAAATGCTGGCATAGAGGTAGAGAGAAAGGAACACTTCGGCACTATTGGTAGGACTGCAAACTAGTACAACCTCTATGGAAAGGCATATAGGGATACCTCAAAGAATGAAAAGTAGACCCATCATTTGATCCAGCCATCCCTCCCCAAAGGGAAAAAAGTCATTTTATCATAAGAAAGGCACTTGTACCTGAATGTTTATAGCAGCCTGGTTCATAATTGCAAAGATGTAGAAACAACTCAAATGCCCATCAATATATGAGTGGATTAATAAAATGTGGTATACGTATACTATGGAGTATTACTCAGCCATCAAAGTGTGGGGAGCTAGTATCTTCTGTAACAACTTAGATGGGCCATTCTAAGGGGAGTTTTGTAAGAATGGAAAAACAAATACCACAGGTACTCAATACTAAAGTGGAAGTAGTTGGTCAACTCTTACATGCACATAGGGAAGTAAAACTCAAGGGGAATCAAATAGGTAGGAGCGGGAAGGAGGGGTGAGTAAACTCACACCTAACTGGTACAACGCACACATCTGAGGTGAAGGGCGTACTATAGCTCTGACTTAGAAAGAGCAAATTATGTAACCAAAATGTACATACCACTGTAATATTCTGTGATAGTCATTGAAATTAAAAAATATTAAAATAAAATAATAAATTTAAGGTATGAAAACACACACACACACACATGCTTTGTAATTCCCTTTTAGCACTTTCACTTGGGAGAAATGTGATGAGCCACTTCTATTAGGAGACGTTTTATACCAGTGTCTCCTTAAAAACAATAAATAAAGAGGGAGGGACACAATGGAAACGTCAATCTCAACTACTACTTAACGAAATGAAAGGAAAAGTTGGAGAGATAGAAACACACGTAGTCACATCAAATCCTGCCCAGAAAAAGAAGCAGACTTAGATGGATAGATGAGTGAATGGAATCTGGGAGGGATCTTAGAGGAAGACATAATAATAATGTTAAAAATAAAGAAAAACATATTAGGGCTGTCTAGAAATTTACCAGCCACGTAAAATGAAAGATAGAGACACACATAGCTGGATACTTTCCAGACAGCCTTTATACATTCAATGCCCTGTCTTAAACACATAGAGAAGGTGTTTCTTTCTTTGTTTCCATCTTCATTAATTAAATAAACACATTCCTTGTTGACCCTGACATGTATCTGGTACATTTCTAGGCTCTGAAGAGTGATCATGAAACAAGGCAGAGAATATTTCTGCTCCTGTGCAGCTGACATCCCTGCGTTGTAAAGCAAATGAGACCCAAGTGAACACGCATCCTCCACCAAAGAGGAAGCTGTCCCGAGAATTAAAGGAGGAAGATGAAATAGAGCACCTTGGTGACCATGTTGGATTTGGAGGAGAGAGAACACCTTTCTGGAGAGGACATGAGGATGGATGGTGTGAGTGTTTAAGGAGATGAGGAAGGATGTACCATATCAATGGCAAAAATGCTTTAAATGATTTTTCTAAGTAGTAGGCAGAGATTACGGAGCTGTGTATTTGACAAATATGATTGTGGCCTTTTTTTTTTTTTTTTTTTTTTTGCCTACCTCAAATAATAAAGGTTTGAGAATAACGATAGAGTGATATTAAAAATTACTTCAGGAAGTAAAAAACACAGAGGTTTATCATACTGCACTCCTGGGGAGGACTGAGAGCTGGTCCACGTTTATGCCAAAGGTTAGAAAAAGAGCATGAATGATAAGAAACTGAATCCTCCACAGATTAATGATTACATTGGGGGCATCCAAGTAGGAACAGCCTAGTAAGAGTGACGCTAAGTGAGCTGAAGATGGCTGCAAAATAAAAAAATAGGTTAAAACAGATGATAGCAAATCATGTACCCAGACACTGTGTTTACAGTAAGGCAGGCTAGAGAACAGCTAAACCTGACCCATACAGTGAAATGTGTCTAAAATTATAAGTGTGGATATCCAGAGATGTCAGGGGGAAAAGCTCCCTGATAATGTCAGTGGTTTTTTTTTCCTCTCACAAACTACAGGATCAGAAAAGTCTCTTCTTCAGGGAAAAACATAAAATATTAAAATCCAGGCACCGCATGTAATTAAAAGGCAAATGCACTTGACATTTTTGTTGGCACAAACTCAGAGGAACGCCAGATCTGAGCCAGTCAACCAAACGCGCCATCGAGAGCACAGACTGGAACAACAACAAAAAAGAATATTAGCGAAAGAAATAGACATCAAACAAAACCTTTGCTAGTGCTCAAATTATAGGGACGTGGTCAAATGTAAAATATTAAAGATGACCCACCTTTTAACAGTAGGAACTGTTTTTATTTGCAAAATGAAGGGTTAAGACTAGCTGCTTTTGGGGACGCATTTAGTTATGAATTCTACGTTTCCACCTAGGCTTGGATAATTCACTAATCTCGTGTATCTCAGAAGAACACACAATATGGTTTAAATCACATTAATAGAGGCTGCACTGCAATTTTCACAGATGTTTACTTGCTAAATCAGACACTGCCTTAATTTTGGACACAGGAACCAGACTAAAAAAATTCATTTTGAGTTCTAGCTTTCCTAGGAAAATTTAATGTAAAGTCTAAATTATTTATACATATTTTAGAATTGGAAATAGGTTTTTAATTTTAAAATATTTTCTGGCCTTGAGTGAATGTACGGTTCTTCATTGTCCAGAATGACCTAATGGCTACATCATGCAACTTATAATTCTCAAAATACCTAACACTTATATTTAGAATACTTTAATGGACTAGTTTGTCCAGTTCTATATAATAAAGTTTTTTATATTCAAAGTCTTCCCCTTAGCTAAATAGGACCCTTTTCAAAGAAAATTCCATCTCTTTTCTAAAGCCTTCCCAGCCCCTCAGTCCTCCAAGGATCTTCTGATTCCTATGCACTTAATGGTTCTGTTTCTTATGGGAACTCTAAATGATACAGGGTGCCATTTGAGGAGGAGCCAGGATTTGTGCAGTCACCATTCACTGATATAGGACTTAGGGAAGTTATATAACTTCTTTGCATCTTAGTTTCTTTATCTATAAAGTGGGGTTAAGAATGTTCTTTCACACATATTCTAAGGATTAAAAGAGACAGGGTTGAAAAGCTCAAAAAGGTTTATTTCCTCTGGGTGTTCCCCGTCTTTCTTCTTCGAAGGCATATGCCAACATTTTTACTCTCTCACGAAGAGCCAGGATTCAGGAAATATTTGATCCTGAAATCTCCACTTACGTTAGAGACTTGTCCACCAACGATCTGCATAGCACTGTTTAGAAAGCATGAGTTTTACAGTATAAACCCAAATAGGTTATTAACCGTGCTGCTATTCCAACGAGGGTGGTTGGTATTTTACTTCTCGGTAGAAATGCAGGGCCTGCCAGGGGCGCCTTTGCCTTTCCCACACTCCTCTCCTCTTTTATTGCTGTTTCAGATTCTACTGCGACCACTTGATAAAACATGGGGTGCGGGGGGTGTTTGTCTTTTTGCCATCCAAATTTCTGATTTCTTACATTTCTCCCCTTAAAAGCTAATTCTCAGTAGCCTTCAAACAAGGGACTTCATTTTTCCCTTGACCTTTTGGGTATTTGCTTTTTCAATTACTTCCATGCTCACTGAATCCACTGTTCACAGACTTCTTCAGCTCACAGTTTTCCAAATGAGCCCTGATGTCAGTAACTTCTAGTTTATGGAGAAACTAAAAAAAAAACAAAAAAAAACAAAAAAAAAACCTTTCCATTTATTCTGAAGGGATCTCTGAGACACCATTCCCTAGTCTAACCAGATCACACAACTGGCTCTGAGTCTTCAGTATTCCCTGCAAGAACTTCCCACTCTCCTCTTCCACTCCCCACAATCTGAATTACCTTCCTCCCCTGGGCTTCACTGAGTCTTAGATTCTATATTTATTTTTTAATCTCCCCCTATCCACACATTTTTCACATTTGGGGAGGATAGAAAGCTAAGCTATTGACACAAAAATCGTGTTCTTCTACAAAGTTTACACTTTCTTAGTAAATAGGTGCAGGATTCAGCCTAGCCTTGGCTACTTTGATTGATCACTGCATAAACCAAAATGTTCTGATAAAGAGATCAAACATTTACATGCTAAAATCCCATCTTCGCCACATTTTTCTACCTTAAAAATACTGAACAACTTCTTTGACCTGCAGTGAACTGAGCAGTCCAACAGGAGGAAGCCAGGAAAAGAGCAAAGATTGGAAGGGTGAAATCTGAAAACCCAAGTATAATTGGAGAAACCACGATCTAGAAAGATAAATAATAAATTATTCACAATGTTACATGTGAATATTAACAATTATCCCTAAATTCTTAGCTGAAGGCTGATTTCTAAATGTCTCTCCAAAAGCCAAGGTGAAGTTACAAGTGAAGAATCGGGAAAAATCACACTCTTATTTTTCTCATCAGTTGTTTGCAGAGTAAGAATTCCTTCAGTTTTGTAAGAATAAAGATTTGTCTTCTGGGTAGCACACTGCAATAAGGATAGAAGTGTGCTGGTTGTGTACAGCTTAGCGAAGAGATTCACTTCTGGACAAGAACGTATGAGTGCCACAGTTAAGAAAGGAAAGGCAGGCAGAGGTCCTCTATCTGAGATCAGCATCATCAATCTCTTGGGAATTTGTGTGGCCCCAACATGTATGTCGAAACCAGCACCTGTACTTAGAGAACAAAGGATGACTTCAGACCCCACACCCTGTATTTTTTATGATGTAAAAATACATACATCTTTCTCGAGACCAGCAGTTCTCAACCTGCGGGTCGCGACCCTTTGGGAGTTGAATGACCCTTTCACAGGGGTCGCCTAATATCAGATATTTACGTTATGATTCATAATAGTAGCAAAAATTACAGTTATGAAGTGTCAATGAAAATAATTTTATAATTGGGGTCACCACAACATGAGGAACTATATCAAAGGGTCGCGGCATTAGGAAGGTTGAGAACCATTGCTCTAGACATACTAATTTCGGACCTTGAATTCACACCTTCCAGAAGTCCAGTTTTGTTCATCAAACCTCCCTGGAGGCTAGATGCTCAGTCTCAGTCCCTCTGAACTTTCTCTGCTCTCCTTCCCCTCTGGACCTGGGGCTGCCTCCCGTCTCTGCACAGCGCACAGATTATCTCCAGCTCTGAATGTGCCTCCGGCATGCTCTTTATCTTGCTATGATTTCCCATTAAAACTCTGCTGTCCAGTATTTTTTCCAAAGATATGATAAAAACAAAGAACTAATCACTTCTCGTATAGTATATATCATGAATAAAACACAACTATTTGCTCTCTTATTTTTAACTTAAATGGGGAACATTTCTAGGGCAATCACAGCATGATAATTCACAGATGTTAGTCTCTGTCCACTCCCATGTTTTCCTTTTGCAAACAGGTATTTAACCTACTTCTACAGTTCAAAGCTACTTAAATATTCTGAGTCATAACAGTAACTCAATCCTTTAAGCACATTACATTTCAACCCATATGAACACACCAATATGATTCCTTGTAAGAGCTGTGTAAACATCTGGACAAATCTTATTCTATCATATCACAATGTACTTTAATAACAAAAAGTCTATTCTGAGCACATGACCACAACTACTCGTACTGTAAAAGATGATGTTCTCAATATAAGATTGTGTTGCTATGGTATCAGCAAACCATGATATTATGAATCCTCTTGTTTACCAGGAACATTTTTAAGGGGAAAAAATGGTTCGTTATCATATGTTTACACTGATGATATATGTCAATTTAGTACCAAATATGAAAATTAATAACTTAATATTTTCATAGTATGTACTAAGCATTTTAACAAATCTCTGATAATCCTCAGAATTTATCTGTACACTCTGTAGCACCAGCACTATAATTTTGCAATTCATTAATATGTACTGATAGAATGTATGCCAGAGAATAATATATAAATTAATATTCACCTTTTCGACTAAGGTCACATACAGTGTTAGTTTATTTTGCAGTATAGTAAATACATCTTTGATAGGTGAAATAAAATTCTACAAAGCTGCAAGAATCTGTCAGTCCCTTAAAATTAGATCATCTCAAGCTATTTCCAAATACCCAACAAACTGCAATGCAGTTTTGCATTCTGAACGTATGAACATATGAACAGGGCTGACAACAAAGATTTGCATAAGATACTCTCTCCTTATGTGGCCAACTTTCGTTTTCCTTCATTAGTTTCCAAAGTGTCTGATTCAGAGAGATTGTTTTCCCCAACTTTTGTTCTATCAAGGTTATTTAAGCTGAACCTCAAAGGAAACAACCTATTCTTAAATCTTTTGCTAAGTTGTCCTACCTTATAGAGGAAGAATAAATGAACACATTTAAATCGAGATGCAAACCAAGGGTTTGTAGATTGGAAAACCCTGGTTCTACCCTGCCTGGAATAAGATAAAATGCTGACTAAGCAACTGCACCTCAGAAACAAGGTTGTAAAATAATCTTCTGGTTTCCCACGGCTGCTGTAAAAAGCAACCACAAAGTTGGCGGCTGAAAACAATGCAGATTTATCCTCCGATAGTTCTGGGAAGCAGAAGTCCAAAAGCTTCATCGCTGCACCAAAGCCAAGGGCAGGGATGTGTGGTGCTGCCTGAGGTTCTGGGGGATGTTGGTTCCTGCCTCTTCCAGTTCCTGGCGCCTGCTGGTGTCCCTCAACCTGGGGTTACCTCACTCCAATACCCGCCCCTGTGGTTATGTGGTCTTTTCCTCCTCTGTGGGTCAAATCTCCTCCACCTCACCCTTACAAGGACACGTGTCACTGCTTCAGGGCCTACTCAGTTAACCCAGGATGATCTCCCTGTTGAGACCCTTTCATCACATCTGCAAAGCCTGTTTTGCCTTTAAAGGTAACATTTGCAGGTTCCAGAGATCAGCACCTGATATTTTGGGACAGCTATTATTCAGCCTATTAAAATCCATGTGCTTTCCAACATGTCTCAAACAGTATTTTTCAAGATACATGTTTTCTGTAATAAAGAGAATCCCAAGAGATTTAAACGGTAACAGAGGGTGAAAATGGAGGTATGGAGGATAACAAACAAAGGCCGACATTGCCATTAGCCACATTTGGCAGCTCTGGGTGGGCAGGTCTCCTTTTCACATCCTACAGTCTGGTGCCTGCTTTACTGCTAACAGAGCACCTCATCATTCTCCACTCACTCACGCAAAAAGCAGCTGCGGGAGGTCATGCAGTCGTCCAAAACTTCACTCTTCTGCTTGTATGTGTGTAAAATGGTCTCTCCTCTACATCAGGTAAAAATAAAACAACTGAGTTGCAATAGCTGTTTCCCAGCAGGTGAAGGGCTACACTTGGAAAAGGGGTAAGAATCATTCCTTGGACCAAGAAAAATGGGAGTCAGGAAAAACTACTTGGTGATCTGGGACAACCTCCACTCTGCTTTTTTCGGAGACCCAGATTTCTCACCTTTAAAAGGAAACAAATGAATCCTGCTCTCTAGTTTTGTTCTGAAAATTATTGAACATATAAAGTATCTAGAAATGTGTGGCACACAGAGGAACAGTTAGTGGTATCACCGCCAGGGAGTACGTGGTCAATACACACGTTGACTGGCAAGAGAAGAAAAGATCTACTTGACTCATCACCAGGTGATGAGTCAAATAGATCTACTTACTCATCATTAATGAGAATAATGCATACATCAGTTCCTTTAAAAGCAGACCCTACTAGCATGTTTCTAGAAAGAATTGTTTGTCCCTTTAACCAATAATTATTTACTACCTGGTCATTCATTATTTCATTCATTGCGGAATACATACGTAGGGCAATAAAGTCCATCAGGCTGTGTAGCTCTCACATGAAAATAAGACAGGACCTACATTAAAGATTTCAAACAGTCTTCAGGAAATCAGGTGCCTAAAAGTCAAACTGACCTTTAAAAATTTTTTTTCACTGCTTCCTCTGTTGAGTGCATGATCATTTTAGAGTTTCATAAATGCCAGGTTCTCTTAACGCATTATTTCAATTAACTTTCACACGCACCTACGAGGCTTGCTGTATCTTCTTTTATAGACAGAGATGAGGATGTGGAGAGGTTGGTGTCACTTCTTCCCTAGTCGACATGGCAGTGGTTCCCTTGCTGACATTTCTAACTCTCAATCCTGCTCACTCCAACCTATCTGCAACTTAAATGTGTCTTTTCTCTAAAATCCAAATGTGGTATTATCTTTGCCCTATTTAATAGCCCACAAAGATTTCAGAGAAAATAAAAATGGAGAATGTAAATTACAGTAAACACACTATTTACAAAGGTTTTTAAGCCACTTAAAATGAAAATGCATATTAATGTGGGGAGAGCTACAATAAAACAGCAACTATGAGGAATTACAATCACTGGAATATGAAAAATATTTCAGTAAACATTTGATAAAAAAACAGCACAAGGGATAATTGCTTACGGCATTGTCTCAGAAGACTTTTAAATGTTACTGTATCATTTCACCAATTTTTAAAGTAGAGGAGAAAATGAAACCCCAAAGCACTGTTTATCATTCTCACCCTGTGCTCAAGATAAGGTCAATCAATCCCGAGTCTTAGTTTTTGCAGAACTTTGCATCCGACACGCCTTCCAGCCTAATTTCTTACCAATTCATCCAAGGATTCTACATCGCATTGGCTGTTCTGTCTGCACCCCTCCACCCCTGCTGTTCCCTAGATGGATATGGCCTCTGGTCCTTCCCATCAGTCATCTTAACTGTCATTTCTTTCTTTCTTTCTTTTTTTTTATTAATTGATTTCTGTATACATTGATGCAAACATGGGGTACATTGTGCTGTTTCATATACAATTTGAAACACCTTCATCAAGCTGGTTAACATAACTTTCATATCATTTGTTTAATCATTGTATCAACACATTTATATTCTAGTTCTAGAAAAGTTCACAGGGGTACAAGTTTGCTAAGTTTCAACCTCAGATCTCCTCACCAGCATTTTCTGCTGGCGGGGTAACATGAAGACACTTCCATTTTCTAATAGACACAAGAAAAGAGATGAAAAGGAGGATGGTGGGAAGAAAACACCTCCTTACGGGAGAATCACTCAGTGACAGTTCTTGATCCTACACAAAGAACACAGTGTAAGTGTGAAAAGGTTGGCAGATTTTAAGATGGTTTTCACGCCGTAGGCCATTTGATGCTGAGTGTGAGATTTATTCTGAAAGAATTTAAAATGTTATTCGTCAAGACACACAGTCATATATAATGAAACATCTTCTGAATTTGTAAACTTCTCGGGGTTTTTGTGATATTACTTTTCATTCTCTTCCCTAAACTTACTACTCTCTCCTGTTATCAAAGAATATCAAGGTCAAATATTCTGCTACTGCCTTTGATGAATCTCTTTTCTACTCTGGAAATTCAACAGAGCCCAAAAATTCCCTTGTGTGTGTATGTAGAATAATCTGTGCATTTGTGTGTGTCATTGTCTATGAAAAATATTAATATTTATCAGAATATTTAATTATTTAATTTTATATTTTTATTCGTCTTGTAAAATAAACACTGAAATATTTATGACAAGTGAATAAAAGTCTGCCTCGCTTGGCTAAAGGCTTATCAGAGTTAAATTCTAGAAAATCATATAGTGTTTAAACGTATCCTTGCCAAGGTCACACAGCTGGGAAGTGTAGAGCTCAGTTCTCAACTGAGGAAGCATGAGGTCAAAGGTCACTATATTACCATTATATGGTGTCTTACCTTCCAAATATTTTTGTGAAGATTTAATGGGATAATATATACAAAAGGACAGTATATATTTTTAAATGAATAAATGATAATTGATTTTATTTTTTTACATATGTATTAAAAATAAGACATGACTTAGCAAATGAAACATTGAAGGACCTGAGCAAATAGGTTTGCCCCGACCAGGAAATAGAGAATACTTTGGATGACATTAGGTAGAAAATTAAAGTTGAAAATTCTGTTGGACCAGGAAATGGAGGCTCTTAGATACCAAGCTTAGGAGTGTTAATTTTACTACTTATGAAAACTAGAGGGAAATTTGACATTGTTTCATAGAGATAAAACCTGAATGAATTTCTGTGCTTTAAGAAAGTTACTGAAAACTATTCTGTAATATAGCTAGATGGGGATATAGGAGCATGTGGCAAGATAAGCAAATAGTTGGCCACCGCACTGCTTGAGGAAAGAAATACTTGCATAGATGAGTGGCGATAAACATTATAAAAAGGAGACAAATAAAAGTGTGTGCACATAGGAAGAAATATAATGAATCAAGAACAGATATAGAAGCAGAGTTAAAATATATTGCCTTCCATGTCTGCTAGAAATTCTATATTCCGTTAAGTCTCACCAGATGTTTGTGTTACATAGTATAGTTACGAGATTCATTTTGTTCCCATTTTACAGTTGAGAAAACAGAGTCTCAAAATTTAAAACTGATAGGCTTACATCAACCACAAATAAAAGGTGTAAGTAGGAGTCCGATATAGAGCTTGGCTTCAAAACTGGAGCCGTTTGTGCCACCAGTGGACCCCATGCCACAAAACACTGGGCATAACAACTGTGAAGTAGGCAAGCAATTTCAAATTTTTCTCCTGAGTGGACAGTAGCAATTTTAACCAAATTAGAAGATGTAGATGTAAGAACATATTTTTATGAGAAAATTATGTATCCGGCCTTGAAATTTTGAGTTTTAAATACAGAGAAAACTACACAGTTAGAAAATTTCATTGCCTGCAGATATAAATTATAGCTTTTTTCCAAGAAGGACTATGCAATACGGCCCCACTACTCACTATCATCATAATTCTAAATCTGTATCATTGAAGAGATTTTACATCACTATGCATAATTGACACTTCATAAAAGAATGCAGCGTACTTTAATGTGATCCCATGATGTAATATTACCCACTTCTCCCAGGAAAGCAAGCATATTCACTGAAATAACTCTGTACCTAAAAGACCTACATCCTGTCCCAATTTTGCCAGCTTGGGTAAGCCATTTTAGTTCTTTGAGTTTCAGTTTTCAAGGTGATATGAAAAAGGAAATAATAATTCTTCAGCAGGTTATTGGGAGTGTTATGAGAGACAATATTAGCAAATATACTAAAAATTGTATGCATATTTTAGATTTTTTTATTGATATTGGCTTTACTTACTTATACCTTGTTTTTCTCTATAGAGCTTTAACTAACGCATGAAAATATACTAATACAACCTGTTAATGTAAACATTATTTGCATTCAAAGAAAAGGGCAATAAAAGCCAAATGTTTGAGCCTAAGATGAATGTGCTATTGTTATTAATAAAAACATGAAAATAATAAATAGGTATAATTTGGGTGTTTCAATATAAACACATTGATTTAATTTACTTTGCCACGCACTTATTTTACAGAATGCTGGAACTGCACCATCTGTAATAACTAATGTCTCATAAATTATTTAGAATCTTCATTATTTTCAATTTTTTCCTCTTTGTTGATGAAGAACACTTGCTATATAGCTTTTATTTTGTTCCTTTATTTTTCTAGCAGAGGAAAATATAAAAATCCTTCTGATTTCTAATAATACGGGACGTAATGCCATGAAATGAACACACTAAACTATAAACATGAAATTAACACATTAAACTACAACCATTTCACTAGTTAAGCTACATATGATTTTATTAATATGGTATGACAACTGAACACCCATTTCCAAAAATTGTAAGCATTGCAAGGGATGTGAGAATTTAAAAGAAACCAGCCCATAGCAGATGTTAGCAGACTTTTTCCTCCTACTTAGAACAGAATAAACATATGGAATGGCCTATCAGGCGCAATTGCTTTAGTTACAAAACACAAGGATCATTCAGGAAACAATTAGATTCTGCTCTAAAGAAATGAAACACTTTAAAAGGATGAGTCCTGATGGGCCTATACTCCTGATGAGAAAGTAGCTCCAGCTAAACCCCTTATGAAGCTACCTCCATTTGAATGTAAATATCCACACAATGTACTCTTATCAAGATTTGGGAGCACTGTGGAGACTTTTCTCCTTTTCAAGAGTAGAAAGTGGGTTGAGAACAGTCCACAGCTGTACTGTACAGGTAGTAACTTTGTTTTTATTTCCTTTAATCTTAAGAGAAGAAAGAATTCTCATTATTTTAATTTCCTCATTTTTTGGATAAGGTTTATTGGCGATATATGCTCCATCATATTGGGAAACTATGTTTTTGTGATTAAAATCAATTTTAGATATATCCCAAAACACATAACCTAAAATGTGTAAGGAAATAAATTAGGTGTATTGATGAGTAAATAAAAATTATGAACTTACAAGACAGGTCACAATATAGTAGCTTGTGAAAAAGTCTAAAAGGAGAAACTTTCGGAATTCAAAAGTTTGACTTCCAGCTAACTTGGATGTAGCATACTTGAATATGATCCCAAGAAAACTTTTTTTTTCCCAAAAATGATACATCGATTTTAATGTTACACATTTTTTTTCTTTTCTCTCAAGGCACTCTTGTAATAGACATCGTTTGCCACCTGTGTAGAATGTTGAAAGTACTCAGTCTATCTCGTCTTGGGGTGTGGGGGATGGGATCTCATTCTGTAGTCCAGACTTCAGTGTGGTGGTGCTATCGTAGCTCACTGCAACCTCACCCTCCTGAGCTCCTGAGATCATCTGCCTCAGCACCTCTAGTAGCTGGGATTATAGGTAGGAGCTGGTGCACCTGGCTCAGTCTGTCTTCTAAATACCTCTATCTGTCCTGAATACTTGGTTGTGCTGCAGATAGTATGAAAATGAATAGCTTTTTAATATCCAAAAGCAAAATTATTTTCAGCGTAGTTTTAAGATTTGCACACATATCACTTCCATCCTTAGATTCAACTATACCCCTACAAGAAATGCTTACTATTCCTTCTCCTTTCGGTTGAGGATTAATTTATCTAACTCCTAAAATCAATGTGTCCTTGGTGGTTGTGGACAGCATTGATAAGGATGCCTTACAAATAATATTTGCAGAAGAAAGATATTTGCTTTTCAGTAAATCATGACTATCATCAAAGTTACGATTTTAATGAATATCATTTTATACATCACACATATGCTAAGTGGGGAGTCTCAAAATAGTGTTATATTTTACATATTCTGAATTTTCCTTAGTTTTGATACTTAATGAAATTAGACCACAGACCAACATAGAGACACAAAAAAAGCATGAATTGCATTTCCAAGTGATCATACATTGACCTACTTTGATCTCAGGTGCAGTATTTGTAATGAAGAGGAAATGCCGTAATTACAGCGTATTCAATCTAAATTTTTCCTGTATGTTTGTGTGTGATCTCCCTATTAGAAATTAACCTGCTAAGGGAGAGGGCTATACCCTAATTATGTCTCAGGTACATAGAAGGTTATCACAAAATTTTTGTGGACTAGAAATTAATTATTAATTCAAATTTGCTTAATTTATTGGCATATACTGCTGAAGCATGCACCTTTATCTGATTAAGCCTCTACAAATTAGATGCTAACTCTACCAAGGCAAATCTTAAGACTGCCCTTGAACATTCACTTTCACAATTTAAATCTAGTTTGGGGTGATGAAATATAGTCCTTTAGGGACCTCTTGTTTTTATCCACACAGACTCCGCAACTAGATGTCTTTTATCTACTAATTGCAATGCATTATCCACATTCATCTTTGTGATGTTATGGCTTCAGGTCACCAGTTCAAACGTACACATGTGAGTGTGTGCACACACAATGCTTGAAGTGTCTTTTTTTCCCTAAGATTATATGTTCAAAGTCTCCTAGGAGATATACCTACATAATATTGCAGTGGTATAACACAAAATAACCCGCCTGGCAGCAAAATTTCTATTTTATAGATGCAAAGGGTATGCAATGTGACTAATTACGTATTTAAATATATTTAATAAACATACATTGTGCACCTGGTAAGTATACAAAATTGAGAGTCAACTTCTGGTAAACTTGTAATGAGAATACATTTTTTCTCTTTATATATATATATATATATATATATATTTGAGAAAGAGTTTCACTATGTCTCCCTCAGTAGAGTACTGTGGCATCATAGCTCACAGCAACCTCAAACTCCTGGGCTTAAGCAATTCTCTTGCCTCAGCCTCCCAGTAGCTGGGACTATAGGTGCCCACCACAACACCCAGCTGTTTTTTTGTTATAGTTGGCCCAGGCCACATTTGAATCCGCCAGCCTTGGTGTATGTAGCTAGAGCCGTAACCACTGTGCTACAGGCGCCGAGCCTCTTTTGTTATTTTTAATAGATACAGGTATCTTCTTTAATGAACATAGTACAAGACATGTGTCTGTGATTGATTAATTTCTTAACAGAATGATAAATTTAATAAATGTTTTTGACATTTGGCATTCAAAGAAGAAAAGAATGACTCTCTTGCACTGAGTTTTCTTATATAACAAAACAGGGCCTTTGGAGTTTCGAGCATGAGATCTCACCATGAAAATTAACCAGCAGAATCCACCTCAGCTGATGACGTGAGGGTATTACAGTCATAATGAAGTACTGGCCCAAGTAAACTCAGTGTAATGCTACTGAACAGGACAGCCTGCCCTTGCCTCTCAGGAGAACTAAACCTTAGATAGGCTTCTTCCTTTCTCGGGGCCCCATCTCTCTTTTCTTGGAGCATTTACTGTAGATAATTTATAAATTCTTTCTCCATCCTTTTGATTTATACATCTTTTCAAGTAATGTCATTCTCAAAAACATTTCATCCACTTCCTTGAAATGAAACCATCTCCTAGGAAAACAGGCCCTTACCTTCCAGTTTCTGTGGGAGGGCAGGAGCCTAGTTAGGCAAGCACCTTGCTCTAAGTGGTAAAACCACTCCTTGTCCTGGAGATAGAAAGTTTACTTTTCCCTTAGATAAGGCCAATTAGCAAACAAGTAGCCTAACACTTAATTCCCCAATTCCAGTTCTTAGAAATCTCCCAGCCTTTTCTTCTAGTTGAACTGAGCTGAGAACGAGTTCTACCTCTCTGCTCTACGCAGATAGCCTTGAGGAACGTCTTTCTTACCTGATTTACTTTGCCCAGCGGATTTTTTGCTTTGACATTAATCACAAAAAGCAGACATAACTGGGGAAAAGAACGTTTCTTTACTTTAGTGTTCTAACTTCGCTAAAACATGGTCATTCACTGAGAAGTCTAAAGAAAATTTTGTTTTTAAGGAAGTGAAGTTCAAAGTAAAATTTAAAATTAATGAATGTTCATATATAAAATTATATACTAACTGGACAAATGGCAAATCTTAAGACAATCTTCGAACATGTACTTCTCACATTTTAAATCTAGTTTGGGGTGAGGAAATGTAGTCCTGCAGGTCTCCTTGTTTTCTGCCAGTGATGACCACCACAGATTCTTCCAAGTCCGGTTCCTTTACTAACTATATGCCACATTTTTACCATTGCCTTTCTCTTTTGGTGTCTTCATGCAATATGGTGTGAGATCATTTGGATTTCTTATGACTCAAAGACATGACATTTTTAAATTTTCTTCTGTTCTTTTTTTCTTTTTTTTTTTTTTAAGGAAAAAATGATTTGGTACGTAAGATAGGGAACAATATAAATTCAAAACTTACAGATAAGGGTTAGGTCTGTCACTCAAATCTTTTAAAGTTTATATGACTATCCAGTCAAAGCCAACAGGGTAGTGCCCTTGAAATGTTATCGATAGGGATTTCCAAGTAGACCACAGGACTGTATACTGTCTTGAAATGTCCTCAGAAGGCTTTGTCATTGATCAGGTAACAGAGTAAAAACCCCAGAGTTCTTTCCTTCAAACAGATGAGGGAAAGACAGACACAGAGAAGCTATTTAAACTTTGTCTTCTTTCCTTGTGGCTTGTGGTCTCCTCCTCTTCCACCTCAGAAGCCTCCTCAGTCTCCAGAGCCTCCCTGGCCTCTGCCACCAAATCTGCCTTGACCTCCTCTGCCACCACCTTGGCCTCCTCTGCTTCCACCCCAACCCCCAAAGCCATCATCCTTAGGCTTGGCCCAGTCCAAGGTAACTTTGTTTCCATCAGTTTCACCATCTTCCATGGCCTCCTTTGCAGCTTTGGCATCTTCCTCATGGTTGATGTCTACAAAGCGTTAGGAAGACCCAAGTTCCCTGTCAGTGACTATCTGTGTGTGAACAGAGCTGTCAAATGACTCCTTCAATGTCTCTCCTCAGACAGACCTTTGACAAACAGAGCTTTGGATGGCTGGTTTCAGGCAGTAGGTGATCCTCTGGGTGCTTCTAACTCCAGCCTGATTGCTCTCCCTCAATTTCCCTTTTATTACAGGAAATTAAAGGTTCTTTAGCATCTTCAAATGAAGCAAATTCTCTAAATGCATACCCTTTGGATTTGCCCTTTTGGTTCTGGGGTGCTTTGATAAAAGTCGCCTTCTCAAACACTTCCTGAAGAGTTTCTTCTGTTGCACTATAAGACAGGTTGCTTAAAACCAGTTTTTGATTCACCACTCCAAGTGCTATTCTTTCCACCTCTATAGTCTTGACTTTGACCCTTCTCCCCAGTGTAGTACAGGGAAATGGATCACCCATCAATCTCTGTTCCTTGCTTTTCTTCAAATGTTTTCTTTGTATCAGCTTCGGTCTTAAATTCAATATTAGCAATCCCTTTACTCTTCCCATCCTTACTGACTATTCTGATCTCCGTAGCATCTTCAAACACTTCTTTTAATTCATCCTGAGTGACTTTGGAAGGAAGGTTTTGGGCCAAAAGTGTTCTCGTATCTCACTCTTTCTTACTGTCCTTCCCTTTTGGTTTCACTAGTTTAATTTCATTGCCAAAGACTTTCAAACCAGTGAACTCCAAGGATTTTCCAGGTCTTCCACAGATTCAAAATCCACATAGCCAAACTTTCTAGTCATATCAATTCTGACATCCACAACAGCAAGATCGTTTTTAGCAAAAACATCACTGATACCAGTTTTTAATTCAGGAGCTGATTTGTTAGAATTCAGGTTTCCAATAAATAGACTGGAAGATGTAGTCGGTTCTGTCCCTTCCACTTTCTGCTTCTTGGCTTCAGGAGCTGCTTTCTGTTTCACCTTTTGCTTCTTTCCTGGTGCTTCTTTGACAGGCTCTTCCTCCTCTTCATCGTCCTCCTCCTCATCTTCTTCTTCTTCATCTTCCTCCTCAGCCACACTCTTAGCTTTCACATGAACAACTTGTGCAGAACCTTTCTTTCCTTTGGTTGGTGCGGTTTCCACAGAGTCGTCTTCTTCAGAGCCATCCTCCTCCTCTTCCTCGTTGTCATCCTCATCGTCTTCATCCTCTGAGGCAGGAGCAGCCACTGCTCTTTCATCACTGCTGGTTCAAATTCATCCTCTTCCTCATCTTCACTCCCTCCTCCTCCTCATCATCACTGTCTTCCTTCTTGGCATTCTTGCCATTCTTTGCCCCCTTGGCCGAAGCTCCCTTCTTACCAGGGGTTGCTACCAACGCTTTGGCGAGCATGCCTCCCTTTTTGCCAGGTGTTGCTACTGCTTGGGCTGGAGGAGCCATCTTCTTGGCCTGCGGGGCTGCTGCCTTTGTGCTTGAGGTAACGGCTGCTTTCTTGGCAGGTGTGGCAACTGCGACCTTTTTTGTTGGAGAAACCACCCTTCTCTTTGCTGGGGTCGCAGTAGCCTTCTTGCCGTTCTTCTGAGGATGATAACCTCTTTCTCACTGCTGTCATCACCCTCATCTTCTGCCATTTCCTCATCTTCACTATCTTCTTCTACCCGCTTTGGGAGAGGAGCCATTTTCTTGGGGTCACGTTGATTTTTACCTGCCTGCCACAGCTCTTCACCTCACCACGTGATAGTCAAAGGCGCGAGACCTCCGGCTAATCACGCGAGACTTCCCTGCAGTGCGGGGTCCTGGCGGCTCGGAGGACTGGGTGCAGCCCCTCCCCGCACGCCTCACGTCACGTTCTTCTGTTCCTTCCCTATAGGTCTTAGAGAATTAGCGTGACAGAAAACACCAATTTTACTGATGCGATATTAAACTCAGTTAAAATTTCTGTCATTGAAATTCTGTGGCGATTATCAGAAAACAGCCAAACTACTCCTAAGAGCTTCATTGATGTAGCGGGGAGTCCTCACTGTCCATGAAGGACCCTTCACATCCAACCCTCCAGTATCGTGCTGTACTCCCACATCACTATCACCCACTTTCAAAGAAGACTTATTGATCAGTTTTCTCTTTCTTTTTGGTATTAAATTTCCACTTATTTACATTAATCCCTGAGAGAAAATTGTCTTTCCATAGGAACGTAGCATAATCACAACTCTGTATTGCCGTTTGGGAAACCAGTGACTCGGAGCTCCACTTACTCCTCAACCCTGGAACTCTCCCCACTCATAGACCCAGACATTCCCATTTCCTTCAAATGGGAAAAGCGAAACACTGATCCTTATCACAAAGGATCAACTGTCTATTTCAGCACATCACATCTAATGGGCACTTAATTAATGTTTGGATTAATTAATATATGAACTAAGGAAATATCATTGATCATTTTTGAACCAAAAATACGTGCAAAAGGCCCCAATTATGTACGATTCTAACCCCTAGAATCTTTATCATGAGTCAGGACAGTCTTTCTGAAACACGTAAAACATGTATCTGTAATATTTTCTTTCAGAGATACATACAACTATGTGTCCTTAAAGGGCAAATTCTTACCCATATCTGAATTGGTGAGCGCAAGAGTTTGCAAAGATTTTACTTTTATTTTCAGTTTGGTTTGCAGATTTTCTCACCTTCAGTATAAAAAGTTACTTTCATATGCAAACTCAAATTAAATTATATAACCCGTTAATGCTTCATTTAGTTTATTGGGCTCACTGTGCAACTGCTTGTCCTGAGATTTTTGTTTTTCTTCTATTAGGGTTGTGTTTCCCTTTGGTCATCAAGGATTTCATCTGTTTAATACTTTCTTTGTGTTCAGCAATGACCACTGCTGTTCTGAGTTATAGCCTGATGTCAGGGTCTCCTTCTCAGGGCACAGAGTTAGCTTCCCTGTGCTTTCATCAGCTCAAAGGTACGCAGCCTCCCACTTTCCAATGGGGATGCAAAGCGGAAGGAAAATGCACTTGCCCTGTGAGCACTCTCTGGCCCTTCTGCAGAACAGGGCAAAGCTGAAGTTTCTTTGAAACCATGTAGCTCTTCTTTGCTGCTCAGACTGTTAAGGAAAATGCTTTGCTGGCAGCAGCATAGGAAAGGCATTTTGCGAATTTTCATGGTTTTGAAAAATTGATCAACATCCTTAAGAAGTCGGGTGAATTTCTAATTTCATTCTAAACAATGACTGTTATTTTCATAGGACACCCCCCACCTCTGCCTGTGATGAGGTGAAAGTCAAAACATTCTAGAGAAATGTCTGTTCCCTTAAGGATGAAAGGACAAAATGAAACTCAGACAAAACAAATACATCACATTCAGAATGTTAAGCTTTCTAGTTGATTTCATAAAATGAAAATACTCCCAAGCAAACAAACGAAAAATCCCATAAACCAAAAGACCAAGAAGGCAACCCAGACGGACGTCTGAAATTGTCTTTGCAGATGCACAGGATGTTGAAGGCAGATCCAGTTCTGGTGTAAACCGTGTTTGACAATATGTCTGGATAGGTTCCCTGCCGACAACCGCAGGTTTCAGCTGCCTGGCGCGTTTGCCCTTCAGCTGTTTTCACACAGAGGCTGCTGAGCAGAGTGGGAGGCTGCAGGCCCGGGCCACGCCTCACGCCGTCTCCGTCGTCATCACGTCCTCCCAGTGTTCAGATTGTTACTTAGTCCACGTTGTCCACTTGCCCCCAGCGCCCACATGCACATACAGGTGTTTCATCAATGCTCCAACCTGAGAATGATTTATGGTGTTGTGGCCATTTTTTTTAATTTCTGGCCTTAATGACCACTAGCAAGTAAAACTAGATCAATAAGTACTTAGCATCAGTGGAAACAGAAGATATTTGTCTGCTAATCAGCGTGGTATTGAGGTGTTTTATGATTCAGTAAACTATGTGATAACAAAGGTCACTGCTCCTGTGGGTTGATTTATGTCATGTCAAAGCAGTGCTAATGCTAGTGTTTCTGCTGTGCTTAAGGCCCATTGTCTACAAAGTACAAAAAGTTTAAACAACAGGTTGTGTTTCCTTCTTTCTCCCTCTGTGAAGTCATTTTAGATTTGCTCCGCAATTGCTCTAGATCACACACTGCCCAGTAGAGGTGACAGCTCCTCTCACTGTGTCACTTGTCTGTGTGACCATCCTGTTGTGACAAAGTGGTCAAGAGTTCAACCAGGTCCAACACACGCAAGGAATGGGCACCAGTAGTAAAGGTGAGCCCCACCCTTCAGCTATTTGGTTTTCAAACAAGATATTTACACACATAAACATTTTAATAGGAATCTCCTCTTCTCTCCATAGTATGATATAGAAAATGTTTTCCAGGGGATTAAGATTTCTTCAAAATATATGGAATTAATATTATATTACAATAATTAATATAAATTGTGCTTTTCAATTAGAATTTCATCTATCCACATGTCATTGGAAGACATAAAATGAGTTTTTTATTTTTAATTTATTTCCTTATCTATGATTTTTGAGACTGTAAGGTACAACAATAACTGGAATTGAGTATTAAAATTTATATGGCAAAGTTTATTTTTGAAATTATTTTCTTCTCAAGTTTAGTTAGATAACAGATGATTTTATTAATGAAATACTATAATGAGAATATATTTTTATTTTACCAATACAGTTATTCATTTGTGAAAACTATAGATCAAATCATTTCTGAAAAAAAAAAAAGGAATTGCATAGAATCCGAAGATTTACAAAAATGGTGGACTTTGAATAGAATTTGGATATTTACTGGAATAAAGCTCAATGCAGTGAATATGACAAAATAAAAATATAAACATGCCTTATACTTTATTTAGAGACACACACACACACCAATCAAAACTACACATTGAAGCGATAGTTTTTAGAGGATTGGCAGCACCTTTGGGTCTTTCTGTTTCTTATCTCTTTCTAACCACAGGAAGGCCACAGAAGGCCTCTAAATGCTTGTCCAAGATACATTCTTCTTTAAAAGATTTTCAGGAAGAGACACAGGATATATTTATAGAACAGGCTGCCTCTTTTGGAAGGATGGTTTAACCAGTTCTGTGAAGCTCACACTTAATGTAGAAACCATTTCTTCTCCTTAACTTGCATGGGAGCTTCATGTATCACAATACTGGTGTCATTGTCATTATTTCTGGTTTTATTAAAGATATATAATTGCATTTTATTGCCTAAAAAAAAGAATCTGTATATATATGTATCTGTGTGCGTATATATGTAAATCTGTATATATATACATATACATTGGGTCTTTGATAAAATTGATGACCTTCACAAAAAGCATTTATATAAAGTTACCATAACTCACTCTCTCTCTCTCTCTCTCTCTCTATATATATATATATATATGTATGTATGTATCTGTATTTATTTATTTATGTGTATATATATCAATGCTATTTGTGAAAGTCATCAATTTTATCAAAGACATCAAAGACCCAGTAGCTACGTCCTCTGCATTTTTAAGCGGCAATGATTTGTAAGGCCTATTTTCCATTTAAACATTATGGTCTATTATTTAGCATTTTAGTTATGAGCCGTTGTTATCAGTAGCATAAATCAGAATCTTTTATTTTCTCAGAAATTCCCACTACAGAGGATAAAAGCATTTTCATGTTAAAAAGCTAAAAGTATTCTCACTTTCCTTACCTTGGGGAGCCGGAACAGGCAAAGATAAGAGGTTGGAAAACAAGTAAACAAACCTTGTGTTTTCTCTACCCCATGATGTGTTTATTACCTATATTATAAAGTACTAGTGAGCAGGTTAGTAAATACCATGAACAATACATGCAAAGCTCAGCCCACATACAGATAGAAAGCTGATCTCAAGAGCAGATAAAGTTTTGACCTATAAATAATATAAAAAATGACTTAGGGAAATAAAGGAATAATACAAAACCAAACTTTCCTGAGTTTACATTAATAAGCAGTTAAAGGTGAGAATTATAATATCATTAGTTACTATTGGAATTTATTTATGCAAATGATTTTTGTCACAGTGATTTTATTTTATATTACTACTACTAAGGTGTTTCGTTATGCAATTTTTATTTGCACTTTATTTGTCATTCAATGTTGTACATGTATAGAAAGCTTCTATAAGAGCTTGGAGAAAAGTTAAAAGTAATAAAGATGATTTTTAAATAAAGGAGAGCATTAGACTACTAAGTCTGGAGCACAGCAATATAAAGCAATTTGCTATTAAAAAAAAAAAATTCTAGCCCTTAGGATTGCAAAGAAGTTTTGGATCCTTACTGGCTCACACATACTTCAGATAAAAGGAAAATATGGCACACAATCTATTTTGAGGTATTATTAGAAATGAAAATGAATGTATAGCAAAGGGTATCAATCTCAATCTGGAATGCTTATGAAAAGTCAGTAATTAGACAAATCATTCTCATTAGAATTTTCAGTCATGGATTTTCTCCCAGTCAAAGGAAGGGCAACAAGAAAGCCTCGGGTGTAAACTGCACTTATGGAATTTTTAGAAGAGTGATTTACGTTACATGGGTCGAACTGTTTATATAACAAATGGAAGTACTAACACTCGACCCACTCCACAAGGCTGTCAGAAGAATCAGAATCATGCAGACACGTTTCTCTTGTGTAATAAAAATATGAGTATGTGTGTGTGCATATGTAGAACTGTGGAGCTAAATTTTATAAAATTACCATTTTTGATCAAAATGATGTTGCTAATTAACTAAAATGTAACTGCTTGAACAAATGAAAATTACCAATGTTATAATCCATAATTATGTGAATAATAGTGTGCAGAATAAGACCAATTTTTTAATGTCTCTTTAAGATGATCTTTTGAACTTTTGTTTCCTAAACATAGAAAATGTATGTACTCATAATTTGATTAGGTCTTGAAATAATATTTTTACCTTTAAAATGGTTAATGATATAACCTCATCATTGTCTCACAATTTTAAGTAAATCAATAACATGAGCTTCCTTAATAGAAAAATCTGAGACCTTCGTTTAATGTAAGATTCTCCTGAGAGACTGGTTTATTCATCTGAAGCAGGGGGTAATTTTAAGGCTGCATATTTGCTGTGGGTGACAGGTCTCTGCTGGAATTTAGTGGCATAGCTCTCATTCAAACTGCCGAGATAGTGACTTCTTATTGATCAGATGACCTTTGTCAAAATGACTTGAGGTCTATGGCTTTTTAGTTGTAAGGATCTGTCCTATTTGTGCCACAGAGTAGACAGATGAGTAGATCTCCAGCTAAGTATCCCATCCCGTTGGCTTCTTCTAGTGGAGTGGAAAGGTGGGTGACCCAGTGAGGTAGAGGACCAGGATATGGCTTCGTCCTCTGCATTACAATGGCAGGAAAAATCACTTCCTATCTGTGGGCCTCAGTTTCTTTTCTGCAAATTCTAAGTTTGGGCTAACATGTCCCTTTTAGCTCTAAGACTTTAGATTATAGTTCAAAAAGTTTTCTGAAAGTACAAAATGGTCCATTTAAAAAAAAAATGACCTACGTTAGATATTTCAAAGTTATGAGTTATTCTTAGCACTGATAGTTGAATGCCCCTGCTTGAGACACAGTAGGCTATTTTAAAATGCTCTCTACCCCCTGATTCATCATTATTCATATCCCCTCTATAGTCTGAGGGCCAAAGATGAAGTCTAAAGCTATTATTTTCCCCTAACCTGAGAGAAAATATTCCATATTCTCATTAAACATGAACTAAGCGGTTATAAAGTAAAAGGCTGTAATGTCACCGTTCAAGGACAAATTCTCTACTTGTGTTTTGCTTTGAAAGTTGGAGCTGTCATATTTGTCACAAACAGCCTTTGTTTTACATTCTTATGTTATTTTCATTAGGCTCCATATCTGATACATTGTAGTCTAAAATGTATTATTGCAGCATTTATGAACAGATGATAAATAAAAATACTTCAGATAAATTATGTATTTAAATTACATAGGAATCAAGGCAAAATTATCCAAGAAGTAAATAAAGATGAAAAAGTTATGGAATCTTTTTCTTTACAAAGTGTTTCAATATTAAAATGATATGAAAGTGTATGAAATATGTACCTAATATTAGCTCAGTAGTTCGATGGAAGATAAAGTAGCCAGCAAAGAATCCAGATAAAAGCTTAGCATGATGAATAATGATGTCAATATTTAAATGGTTCTTTTTTTTTTCCTTTAATTAAGTCATATACACATAGATCATGAATACATTTATGCTTTTGTGGGGTACAATGTGTAGTTTTTTTATACAATTTGGAATGGTTGCATCAAACTAATTAATATAGCATTCACCTCATTTACTTAATTATTGTGTTAAGACATTTATGTTCTATACTTGGTAGATTTGACTTGTACCCTTACAATATGCTCCATAAGTGTGGTACCACCATTTTACCCTCCCTCTATTGAACCTCCCCCTCACCACCCATCCCCCTTAACTTCTCTCCTTTATCCTGGGCTATAGTTGTGATCTATCTTTCATAAGAAAGTTTGAGTAATTATAAATTGGTTTCATAAAAGTATTGAGTACATTGGATATTTTTTCTTCCATTCCTGAGATAGTTTACAAGGAAGAATATTTTCTAGCTCCATCCATGTGAAAAACATAAAGAAGTAAAGTCCCCATCTTTTTAAAGGCTGCATAGTATTCCATGGTATACATGTACCACATTTTTTAAATCTATTCATGGTTGATGGGCATTTGGGGTTCCTCCATTACTTAGCAATTATTAATTGAGCTGCAATAAACAATCTGGTGCAAATATCTTTGTTGCAAAGTGATTTTTGGTCTTTTGGATATACACCTACTAGAGGAATTGCAGGATCAAAGGGCAGGTCTACTTTTAGATCCCTGAGTGTTCTTCAAACTTCTTTCCAAAAGGAATGTACTAGCTTGCATTCTCACCAGCAGTGCAGAAGTGTTCCCTTTTCTCCACATCCACGCCAACATCTGTAGTTTTGGGATTTGTGATGTAAGCTGCTCTTACTGGAGTTAGATGATATCTCAAAGTGGTTTCGATTTGCATTTTTCTGATGATTAAAGATGATGAGCATTTTTTCATGTGTCTATTGACCATGCACCCATCTTCTTCAGAGAAGCTTCTATTCAAGTCTCTTGCCCACAATGACATGGGATTGCTTGTTCTTTTCTTATTGATAAGTTTGAGTTCTCTGTGGATTCTGGTTTTCAAACCTTTGTCAGAAACATAACCAGCAAATATCCTCTCCCATTCAGAGGCCTGTCTACTTGCTTTACATACTGTGCTCTAGGCAGTGCAGAAGTTTTTTAGTTTGGTCATTATGAGAAGAACCCCCCGGGCAATTGAAGCTATACCAAATATACATTACTGGGATTTGATCAAATTAAATCATTCTTTATAGTATAAATAAAATCCACAAAAAGCAGAGTATACATTATTATGGATATGAAATTACACTCATAAGTGTAGATAATCTGTGAAGAGAAGCTTCAAATACCATGGTCAGAACTCATAAAACTTGACTTTCTATGAGTTGCAAAATTCATCTTGGTTTTATTCCAACCAGGTGGAAAACTTTATCGTGGTTCCACCCCCTGCCAAAAAAAAAAAGAAAAACTCTTTGATGTTCATCTAATTTTGTCCATCCCTTCCTTTCACGTTTGAATATAGGCATTTATTGGACAACTAAAAAGTTATGCTATTTCTTGTTTTTTTTGAAGAGCCTTATAAAAGTGCATTCTGAAACTTCTCTCAGTAATAGTTATTATACTTTTGCTTAATTATCTCTGAACATTTTTTTATACTATAATTTTTATCTTTTGTATAAGGGTCAGGATTAAAAAAAACGAGTGCAGTTTTTCAATTTTGTCATGTGATTGTGGTTTTATTTGTTTATTTTTGGTAGTAAAGACTTTATGTGGACAAACAGTAAAAGGACAGGTGACATGTGTGACATCAAGATTTTATGAAAATGAAAATATAACATTTGTTTATCCCGTTCATGGAAAATGAACCAAACAAAATAAAATCGATTTGTAATGGTGGTGCCATGTTTTTGGTAGAAGTGATGAGAAAAGAGATTCCAAGTGACGACACTGGAGTGGGGGATAGCAGAGAAAATACAATTGTGTTCTCAATAATAAGGAAGTTATTGTTGAAAGTTTTTAAAAGTTACTGGTAGTTATTGTTATAAAGGTCCCAAGGTGATCGAATGCAGTTGTTATACATATTTATTGGAACTTTGGCTTCCTAAGATATTTACCTCCTAAGTTCAAATACGCTGACAAGAATTTCATTTGACCTATGAATATATTAAAAAAAAACCTCTTAGTCATTCTCATATGCAAAGTGCCAGATGCCAAGAATACAATAATAAATATTGCAATGCTTCTCACCACAAAGAAATAATAAATGTCTGAGGTGATAGACATGCATCACCTAATGACAGGTCTGCATTCTGGAAAAAGCATCCTTTGGCCATTTCATTAGTACAATAAGGCACATTAGATACTGCTAGGCTTTTAAAATATCAAAATATCATCTTATCCACATATGTTTACATAAAAATTTTCCATGAATATTCATATTTGCATTGCGCAGAATAAAGAAAGAGTAGGAGAAACCCAAGTGCCCACTGAGGGATGAGTGAACCAAATACAATGGGACGTATCCAAAGAATGAAATATTATTCAGCCATGAAAAGAACAAAGTTCTTTGGAAAATCTTAGATGACCTTTGACAAATGGCTATGTTGTATGATTCCATTTATTTAAAATGTTTAAAATAGGTAAACCCATGGAAACAGACAGTAAATTAGTAGTTTCCCAGGGATGGAAGTCAGGAAAAATTAGAAAATGCTGGGGATTTATTTGGGATGTTGGAAATATTCTGGATTTAAAGCATGCTGATGACTAATAGAACATCGTGAATTTTCTAAAGCCACTGAATTGTATATTTAAAAATGGTTAACATGGAGATTACTAAGTTTTGTGTCTTATCTCAAAAATAGTATTGGGAAATATAATCTAATTCAATGTCCATTATAATGTAAGTGAAATATATTGAAGGCAACTATTTTAAAACAACAGTAAATCTAATGTCAGATATGTTTAATAGTTTGTTCTTAAACACTTCCACAGAAAGTAGAAAAGTAGGTTCCGAGGTATTTTATTCTCTTTTTACTACAATGCTTCATGAGATTAATTTTAAGCAATTTTCTAGAAAATTGTGTTAGGATCAATATTAAAATAATAAAGGTAATATATACTTTCATCAGTATTTCCATAATTCAGATTTATTCATGATTGTCCCCGATTTCCTCTACTTAGCTTTCGGCATTTTTTGTGTTATTGTATCTGAAGTTCCTACCAGAGAGGATCCTATATATGCATTTTTAAATTTCCCAAAATGCATGTTGAAGGCCCATTCTGTATTCCTTGTATAAAATAATACCACTCTATATTGGTATATATTATTTTATTTTGATGATTTGATGGTTCCCTTAAATCATCTGCTTCTATAGGTTTTATAAAAGCTGACATGCTTTGAAGATACTTTGGTTTTATTTGCAGTCATAAAATACATCCTGAAATTTCAAGCAGTATGTTATTTTTCAAAACATTTTGTAAATAAAATTAACTTGCATCACCCCAAATTGGGCATCTACGTTCTATTGTTTTCCATGCAGTGTGCACATTGTCCACGACAGCATTGGTGCTTCTTGCTGAGAGCCTCACACGCCCAGATTGGGAACATTCACTTGACCTTGGAAATGTGCTCTTTCTCCTGCTTAGCTCTTTGTAGAATAGGATAACATTGAGTTCCCAGGAAGCAATGGTAATGTCAAAAATTACAGCCTCATAAAAGCTTTAATTCTCACCATAAAAATAATATATAAAGTAGAGAACTATGAGGGTGCCTCACATATTGCAATGCCAGGTTTAGGAGCACTACTATAAAATTTATAACACCTATCTATTTGATAGTGGGTGAGAGCGCAAGAAAGTGTTGCTTAAATATAGCTGGGTTATAAACAAGTGAAGCTTTGAGGGAAGGAGGTGGGGCAGGTTTTGTGGACCAAATGAATGTTAAAGACCTGATGTTTAAAAACCTTGTTTCCTTAAGAGGGAACTCTAAACAGCACATTTCATCACCCAAATATAATGAACTTAAATTACAAAACATGGTATGTTATATGACTATACGGGGGTGGGGGGAGTGAGAGAAGGCATTAAATGAAGACACATATCCTCAAAAAAGGAAATAAAACGAACTCCCCAGACAGTGAACTGGATTGTCATAAACAGAAATGGAACAACCAAAGAGTGTCTGCAAGGTCAGGGGCAGAGGCCAGAAGAGGCCGAATTAGCTCTGCTCGGCCCATGTTATGTCACAATCCCAGCTTTCTCAGCTGGATCCTGATCTACCGGGATTCCGTACTCACATCCTGATTGTGGCTAAAATGTGCATTGCCCAGAGATTCAGCCTCTACATTACAGGAGCATGAGACCGGCGTTAAAAGGAAGGTCACTAAGTAGGCAGGTAGGATTGTAGTTCATGAATTATGGGGTTTCAGGTCTGCTATGTGGGTAGGTAAACTGTGATTCAAAAAAATTATTTTTTCTACTTTAGGTTTATATTTTAATAGATGTTTTTATAGATTCTTAAAACATTTTCATCATTTTTAAAGAACCTTCTGTTACAAGTGAAATAGAGAAAAAAAGAAGAAGAACTCTTACCTTAAAATAAGCAAAGTATATTTACTGTTAAGTTTAATGCTCTTCAGAGGAATAACAGAAGTCATGGTCTTTCTGGTCTGTCAGAATTACAATGAGTAGAGGTTCTCCTGGCAGAGTTAAGGATTCACAGACTGGGCGTTTGGAAAAGCCCTTCTCCCTGTGCACCTGGGTGTAGGTTTAATATGCTGCTGAGCTCTTGCTTTTCGCAGGAAGGCAGTCGTGAAGCACATGGCACAGTGAACACCTGCTCTCCAGCCATATGAATATTTTTGAACACTGCAAAAATAGGCAGGGAGTAGGTGCAGATACAATTATTGCTGCAGATTTGTAATTTTCAAAGGAAAATTGCAGCTTTCATTACTGCTGTCTAAATTTAGATGAATGAGAGCAGAATCAGCAAAGTAAGTTTTTGATGTTATATATGTATAAACTCAGAGTTTGAACCAGAATCTATGTTTGCCACTTTTCTGCCTTTCTCTTATTTTAATACGAATATTCTAAAAGATAGATATTAAAGGATAAGTTCTAAAGCTACGTAAGTGATGTTTCGTCCCCCTTTCCATAAAGCCACATGATTTATTTAGTCATCTGTGGTTTAATACCGGAAAGGAGAAGTAATGTTCAAGCAATAACCTCTCCCTATAGTGGAGCCATTCTTATGTGACTTTGAAAAACTAGTTCGTACTGCAGAAACCCTTCCCAGAAAGCAAATATGCACACAAAATTTTGCACATAATTTTAAGGCATTATGAACTCTCTGGATCTATTAGGTATTTGTTATGAGTTAAGTGTTCTTTTCTCCTTGAGAACACAAGGAGTGTTCTCATAACTCACTGCAGTCTCAAAGTCTTGGGCTTAACTGAACCTTCTCCCTCGGCCTCTCCAGTGACTGGTATTACAGGCATGAGCTGCTGACGCCAGACAAAGGTTTGCTTCAAAAAAACATCTAAGGGGGAATATGATTGTCTTGCTAGTTTATTCTAGCAAATACAACATTCTCAGAGACCAGGAATTTTTCCTGGTGTCTTACTTGAAAACATATTCAAGTTTTCATTCCAGTGGGTATAAATATAGACAAACTAGGTAAACACACACTTTTTCATCAACTTTAAAGTATTTAAGCTACTGTGGTGTACATGGATACATATTTGATTATGTGTTTTATAATGTGAATGTTATCTTCAGTGTAACATTTATCTTCTGTGAAGTAGCAGACGTACTTGAAAAATACTTTGGTATATTTGAGCACACATAACATCCACAAATTTTTTATGTAAAAACACGCTTGGTTTTTAATCTGCACCAAGAGCAGGAAAATGAAGGTGGACTGCTTTTGTGAAAAGCAAACTCACTGCTCAGAACTCTGTCATGAAGATGAGCCAAAGACCAAGACACGTATTCCTGTAAGTCAGCCCATCGTGGCCCCGAACAAGACTGTGATTCTACTTGCTAGTGAAGATGAAATAAGAACGGATATCCAAAGCACTAACAGTTTCTATAAGAATGTTTTTAATATTATTTATTATTATGGGTAGGCAATAGTGGTATGTCCCTATTCCATCATTTTAAGCAGTCATTTGGGGGGTACCTCCTTTGGAGTATACTTTATATCACCCACCACTGAATTACTGCCCTTACTGACTTTAAAATCTTAATGAATGAATTTTTCAAATTGATAATAATAAGAGAATAACTTGGGTATGAAAGTGAGACAGGCTTGTGAAGAAAATAGACCAGATCCATTTGGAAGTAATAGAGAGGCAGTGGGTATTTCAGCCAAGGAGTTTTAGGTCTACGTGTAGGAGGGATGAACTCTGCTGACAGTCACGAAAACTTTCTGCATTTATGGGGTGATTACTATTTGTCAAATACTGCAACGGAATGCCTTCATCATACTTCCTTACTTAGCCCACATAACTTTATAGAGTAAGTCCTACCATTATATTTATCTTAAGATAAAGGAAGAGCTGTTTAGATAACTCAAATAATTTTCTCAATGATCCTTGGCTGTGAACATGCTTTACTGGTATTTTAACTCAGTTCTCTTTCTTGCCAACATCGACACTCTCAAGCTTCTACAGCACAAAGTTGTCTATAAGCAAAATGTGAAAGCACAGAAGTGCTTCTGAGGGGTGCGGATTACAGGCATTTTTGTATTGCCAGAGAAAATGCTGATTCGGGAAATCTGAAGAAGGAAGCTTCAAGAAGAAGCGTGAGCTGGCTCACCTACTAATTTAATTTAGGAGGATCTGTCCGAAGGTGTCCTCAAGCCTTTGGCGTAGGGTATTACTTCTCGAAGGCAGCACACCTACAAAGCATGGAGGGAGCTTGTTGGAATCAGATCAGATTATACCAGTCAATAAAGCGTTGTGAGTACATTGCCAGGTGAGTGAGACGAGAGGGAAGGTCTGGGGCAGAAACTGTGGTGCGTGTAAATAGAAACTGGACCACAGCGAGGAGGGAGACTGGACTCTGCAGAGGAAACTGATGATATCAACAAGCATATGAAGTGCATTTTCTTTTCTGGCCATGCTATTAAATGTACTAATATTAAAGCTTTGGAGATATCAAACAGGAAGAGTCAGTTCTCTACTGTCCTACATGGTCGCTCATTTCTTTGGAAAGGGACAAGGATTTCATGCTTATTCAACACAAAGTCTTGTTTTTTACAGGTAGGTCTTTCCCCTGCATCAACTGTAAAGTAACATGTTTTTACCATTACTGTTTAAAGTAGACTACTGCAGGAGTTCTAAAGAAAATAAACACGTGAAAGTTACAGCTGGGAGATGACAAAGATCACAGCTAATGCGCACGGGCTGAGCACATTTCTAGCAGGACAAATACAAAACATTAACTGTAAACTGGCTTACTGAATTGCATAATTAGATAATGGCAGGATGAATGGGGATCTATGAAACAGATCCATGGGCATAATAATTTTTATTTTGCGTAATGTGATGCAGGTGAAATAAGGCAGAAAAACAAGAACAAAAAATTGCCTTCTGGCCAATATGGGTGATGCTGTTCTTTCTGCTTATGCCGAATTTTACAGTTAAATGAAGATAAAAAGAATATAAACAGCTCACGTGGTGCAATTTGGCTCCAGTGTACTCATTACTTCTCTTAACTAAAATATAACCAGGCTAAGAGATTTTGCCATTCCAACAGCATTCATCCATTTATTCATTTAGAAAATATTTATTGAGTATCTACTATTACCAGATACCATTAAAGAAATGTGTGTATCTGGTAAACAAGACCATGCAAGGCCCCTGGTTTCATGTTCCTTGGAGTGTGGGGACATAGGATTTCTTTTTTCTTTTTTTTTTTTTTTTACAAGAAGAAAGAATTTCAGACCATAGTTAAAATGTATGAAAATGTGATGGAAAGTAATTGGAGGGTAAGGATATAACTTAAGTTTGGTGGTTAAAATTCTTGTCTTTGATAAGCTGCCATTGAAGATATGACCTTGGGCTCGGCGCCTGTGGCTCAATCGGCTAAGGCGCCAGCCACTACACCTAAGGTGGCAGGTTCGAATCCCCAGCCCAGGCCCGCCAAAACAACAATGATGGCTGCAACCAAAAAACGGCCGGGTGTTGTGGCGGGCACCTGTGGTCCCAGCTACTTGGGAGGTTGAAGCAAGAGACTCGCTTGAGCCCAGGAGTTGGAGGTTGCTGTGAGCTGTGATGCCATGGCACTCTACCCAGGGGGATAGCTTGAGGCTCCGTCTCAAAAAAAAAAAAAAAAGAAGAAGAAGATGTGACCTTAATGATAAAAAAGCAACACTCAAAGGATCAGGGGTAAAGTATGTGTCACACAGAAGACATAGCTTGTGTGTAGACACTGAGGTGTGGACAAGAAAAAGAAGAGGAGTAGTCGAAGAGGGCGTATTAAGACGGTACACGGGACTCCAGAAGACAAAAGTGGATACAGGGATGAATCACACAGGGCTGGGCAGAGAGTCCAGAGGGACTGACTCAATTCTGATGTGTTGGGATGCAAGTGACAGACACAAACTGGCAAGAAAAACACATTTGAGTTCCATTTTTCATACATCGCTCTGGTTGGTGAGCAGAGACAGACATGCAGGAAAGTGAACAAGAATGGAAATTTATAAATAGCTCAGGGTAAACACAACAGTTCTGATGTGAATATGTAGGTCCTTTAATGCTCTTAGATAGAGGAGTGATGTCAACTGGTCAGTTGTCGTTTAGGAAAGTTGTGCTTGGTCGGTATCTAAAAAACAGATAACCTGCAATGGTTTTAAAATCCGTTTAGAGTCACACAAAGAATAAGAAATCAACAACTTCACCAAAAAGGCATGTGCCATATAAAGGAGAGAACTGTCACAGAGTATAGCATCAGGGAAGGGAAGCAGACATTGCTTTAAAAAGGCAGAAAGAGAGAACCGTGGTTATTGCTGTCGAGAGCTCAGCTATGGGGCAGACAAATGAGTCGTCACACAGAGCAACTGGGAATTCACACTACAGTCATTTCACGAGAGCCACAGGGATGGAAGGCCAAGAGGAGTGAGTTGCAGGTGTCTTTAATAAATTAAGTCTTTTTTTTTTTTTCTTCAAAAGAATGTCCCTGGAAAGGAAACTGGAAAAGTCTGGCAGGAGCCAGAGTAGAGTGTGGAGCAAAGGGTTTGTCTTTTCTTATTTTCTCCCCAAATAGGTGATAATAAAGGTTGTTGAAAGAAATTTTAGTTCACCCTTGTATCATACCAAACACTCTGAAGGATTTCAGAGTTTCTATTTCTTTAATAAATATTCCTGATTTCCCCTCTCTTCATATTTAGTAGCATAAATCAAATCTAAAGTAAGAAATAGTCATTGTTTATTTATTTTTATTTTTTTACGGTTTTTGGCCAGAGACTGGGTTTGAACTCGCCACCTCCAGCATGGTACCCTACCCCTTTGAGCCACAGGCACTGCCTGAGTCACTGTTTATTGACAATATTTGGTGGACTTCCTTTTGTGGAGGCCGTGAAAAATAGTGAAAAATAAAATCTATTAAAGTATTGGTACATTCTGTTTTATCCTAGAGTTCCCTGCCTTTCAACTTTTCTTAAGTCTAGATGTCATATACTAATATTTTTTTCAACTCTTGAGATTTTAAAACCGCATTTCTGAAACCGTTATTATCTTCAATGACCAACATCACCCAAGAGGAGCAAACTAGAAATATCATTCTGAATAAAAACATGATTTAAACATTCTAGATGAAAACTCTTCCATTTTAAAAAAATTGTTAAAAGGAAATCCAAATAGCTAATAAAAAATTGTTTGAACACAAATCAAAGACATAATAGTATATTTTCTTTAATGATTACACTACACTCATCATGGCCAAGATTATTTTTAAAGTTGTGTGGTACAATAGTATGGTCTTGCTGAAAGTTAACTGATTGTCACACATCTAAAATAATATATTTTTCTATAACCAGGATCTCTGAAATCAAATTACTCTGTAGACTTTTGCAACTTTACCTGGTAATGGCCATTTCTCATTCAGTTTATGTTGTTCAGCATATGTGATAGTAAAATCATGTATGGGACCAGTTAAGCTGCACATCCTGCTTGTTCTGACGCTGGCTCGGTCAGTGTCCTTATGCTTCATGCCAATCACCCTTCTCCACGAGACCAGCATAGTCCTCCGAGGGCTGTTAACATAGAAACACAAACAACTCCAAAGGGATCATGCTCTAAAAGACAACATTTAGGAATTGGCCAGGAAATAGAGAAGCAAATACATAGTACCGAGGAGTCATCTTTGAAACATAGCTATTTTTCTAATGACATCTTCATATATATTTTGAAATTGAATGCCACCAGTCGATCCTTAATAAGGCACCATAATTGGCAAATGTATGGAGCATCCCTTATTCCAATTATGTACATAAACCACAACCACACTGTACCACTGCCACGTAGGGAAAAATGCCCTAATAATACTTGATGCTTCTGAATAAGATCCCTGAAAGGTAACGATTCCTGTAGGGTACATGAGGCATCTTTTTAAATTTTTATTTTATTTTTTTAAGTAACACTAGTAGAGTCGTTTGTTGGTAGTCTGTCAACTGAACCAGATTGGCAAGGCGGATCTTTGAAGGATGCCTTCCACGGTGCGGGATGCCAAAAAGTCAATTAAAAATTTAAATACAGCACCCAGATTACTCATGTTATGCCAGCAGCCTACGTGTTATTACACCCATATTTGAGATATTTCAGTAGTTTCCAATTATCCAGTTTCAGGGAGCTGTGTTATGCTCTCAATTTTTAATGCTTAACTCCTGTGGATTTCAACATGATATCTGTGGGTAGCAGAGTGTCAGAATATACTGACTTTAAGAGGGTACTTACAGTTTTATAAGGCAGTAAATGACATGAAGTTTCCGTATGTGGATATTTCACTGCCTGGTACATTATTAAAGGCACACTGGCTTGGGGCTCTCTCCCAGAGCTTTCGGCAGTAGGGCAACATGTCTTTCTGTTTGTTTGCTTGATTTTGTTTGTTCTTCCTCATGACACACTTTAAACTGCTAACCCTTGAGTACAATATGTTTCAAGGTTTCATTTTATTCTGAATAACTCATATTCTAAACCAGATGTTATAAAGCCGGGTGATTTAAGTGTTCTCTTACGACCTAACTTATGATGTAAATTTACATTTTGTCCACGTATTTGGCCTACATGTTTCTGAGGATCTGGGACAAAGGTCATTTTTTATTATGTTCTGAAAGTTATTTGCTGACAACCAAAGAGGTAACTATGAGGACCTTGTTGTGATGAAGCTTTGACTATTTCCTATTGTTTTGTGTTAAATCTTTATTAACATAGGGCAGGACCTGTGGCTGAAAGGAGTAAGGGGCCAGCCCCATATACCGGAGGTGGCGGGTTCAAACCCAGCTCTTGCTAAAACACTGCAAAACAAAACAAAACAAAACAAAACTTTATTAACATGTCTAGACTATGTATACGTCACTTTATTAACATACATGACTATGTATAAACAAATGCCCATAAGAAAAACAGCATATTACTTAGAGTTATTTTTAAGATATTTTTGAATGTAAATGTGCATTCTTAAGAAATTTGTAGAAGATTTTTTTCTGGCTTTACTATAAGAAATTCATTAATATACTACTAATTCAATAAATGGAGATGCATTGGCTATTATATGTCTGGCATTGGATTAGAAATCACAAGTGATATTAAACTTTATGAACAATCTTCTCAAGAAAGAGAAGAACAAAAAGACATACACAAAATATAATAAAAGTCAAGCAGTGGCATATAAGCGTGATACAAATAAAACCAAATTTCAAAAGAAGGAAAGGTTCTTCTAGTGAGGGGTAGGAGAAGATAAAGCCTCAAGATCCAAGGCCTGGAAATGGGAGAAGCTTTGTTGCCTTTGCACAATAAAAAGGAATCCACTACATAACATTTCACACTACAGTGAGTGAGAGAAGTAGCTGGAGATAAATCTGAGAAGCCAGGATGGGAATCGATTATGAAAGGCATTTTGTGAAACTAAAGATATGAACAGTACCCTCCAGGCAACAAGAATCCATTAACTCGTCCTGAGCAGTACAGTACAACTTTAACAGTGCTTTAGGAATATTAATCTACACGACTGAGAAAAATGAATTTCCAGAAGATGATAATAAAGAAGTAGTAAGGAATTCTACTATGAATTTTTCCTTGGGATTTTAAATAGATGAGGGTCTGATCCCACAAAGAAGTTGAAAGAATAAAGAGGAGAAAAGACTTGAGAGAGACCTTGGTAGAAGAATATGCAAACCTTAAAATTCCATGTCCCTGTAAAAGAAGGAAGAAGAAATAATTATTCTAGATTAGTGAGGTAATGGCAGAGTCAACAGAGTGGGAATTTCAAGAGAAGCAGAAGCAGATAAAAAGAATAATCAGAAACGATTTGGCCCCTTCTGTTAAGGTCTCGGTAAAACACCCAAACAGTGATGATAAGGAACACCAGACAACGTGAGAAGCTGGCCTGAAATTTAGGAAGGGTTATGAGTCAGCATGTGTTTATATATTAATAATATGAAGAAATCAATGGTTAAAGCCACACAAGTAAATGGAACTAGTAGAAGTGAGTGGAGTAAATAAGCATATTCAGGGTGGTGTCACGATTGTCACTGCCAACTCCCTTATGTGAAAGTCGACAGCGTAAGAAACCTTAGGGTAGAATCATGATTCCTACATACAGGTGTGTGTTTCCTTGTGTTATGTCACCCTTGACTGTCACTTGTGAATTGCTCTGACCAACAGAATATAGCCAAGGAGGCAGGATGTATACATACTTATCATAAGATTGCAGGTCCCCAAATTTAGTGGGATTTCTTGCTCCTTTTCTTGCATTGAGAAAGTTAATGGTCATCTCAGGAAATCCCAAGTGGCTGGGAGCTGAGGGTTGCCCCTGAGATCCAGCTAACAGCCAGCAAGAAGATGAGGTTGTTGGCCCTACAATGGTCGCTGTCTGCATTTTGCCAGCAACCTCATGAGCTTGGAAGACCGAACTTGAAAGTAGAATATTCTATAGGCAATTTACTTTGTTTTCTTAAAAAGATAATTGCAGAGGAAGAGAGAGAGAGAAAGAGAGAGAGGGAATGAAAGAGCTTTACCTAGCTTCATAGAGATTTAAGATTCAAAGAGACATATTAAGTAAATGTGAAGTATTGGTATTGTCTGAATCTTCACTATCATATAAGAATATTTGAGACATTTCAGCATGTTTGTTTATGGACTGGATATAAGTGGATAGCTGAAGGAATATTAATTTTTTGTGTGTGATATTGATAATGTAAAAATTATGTAAAAATTCTCTTTGTTTTCAGTGATGTATATTGAAATAAAAGTTTGAAAAAAATCATTTACTTTAAAAAAAAATGCTCTCTGTGTACCCTAGGAAAGCGTCCATGATAAGTCAAGAGGAGAATGACTAAGTCATTGAGAGTGAGTATTGGTAGTGCCCCCAAATATGTACGATACATATTTTTAATGAATATGTACATGTTATCTAGATATGTATATTTGTGTGTATCTATAAATAGAAACATATGGAGCGTTACAGGCAGATAAATAGTGTGCTGAAAAATAGTTAAAAATAATGATATAAATGAGATGTAGATTAACTACTATAAATAATGGTCAGCCAAGGTAGTATTTTGGGGAAGAGATGCCTTTAAATTATATCTATGTAAAACTGTTTGAAATGGTGATATAATGAACATATTTTTAAAATATTGTTTTGCAAATTTTGATTTTTTTAATTTTTAAATTTCAAAATCTTATGGGAATAAAAATATTTATAAATGTAAATCGTATAAGATAGGGAGAGACTAATAGGGGGAAGATCCCTGCCTGTGGGCAGGAAAAGAGAAAGTGAATAAAGAGGTAAAGTGAGACCAGAAGAAGCCTGGAGAGGTGCAAAGGGAGCAGCCGGTGTAGGATGTTTTCTACATAGTGGTGACGAAGAGAACAGAGATTAAGGGACAAAGGTTGGAATAAAGAATTAGGCAAAGGGCAGTGCCTGTGAATTAAAGGAGTAAGGGGCCAGCCCCATATGCCAGAGGTAGCAGGTTTTGGCCCAGCCCTGGCCAAAAACTGAAAAAAAAAAAAAAGAATTAGGCAAAAAGTCTTTTAAAACACTAAATCCCTTATCTCACATTACTTTTTGGCCAGAAAAAATATTCCTGGCCAAAGGGAGACACTGAATATGAAAAGAAAATCAAATTTCACAGGAGGCAACAAATCAAGTAATCAAAGATCTCTAAGAAAGGTCAATTTTAGAGAAGACAAGAGGTTTGCTGTTCTCTCTCTTTCCTTCCCTCTCTTTTTCTCTCTCCTTTGAGACAAAGAGTAGAAGGAGACACAGTTTGCATAAAAAAGTAAAGGGGCATGAGCCAGAGAAGACTCAAAGATTCTCCTTTTTTTATTTTTTTATGAAAATGCATTTTTTAGCTGTTTCCACCTCCCTTTACTCCACTCTTTGATTCCAATCCCACCTCAGAGTCCTCAGGAGACACCTTAGAAGCTTAGATACTCCCTCAAGTCAACAAGCCTAGAAATGTGTTATTACTACCCCAAATGTAAAAAATAAGAACTATGATACTCACAAGTCTAGGAAAATAGCTAAATTTGCAAAATCAGTAAGAGCTAGATAGGGATTAGAATCCTGACTGAACTCAGTAGGCTCTTTTCTTGGTAACTTATGGCCTTCCGTAGCTTTGGCAAACAATATATGATGTGGATTAATGTGCCCGTTTCTACATGGACAATTATTTCTAGTACAATGTAACATGTCAAGAGATTTTGTGAACTACTCATCTAGTTCTTTCTTCTTTTAATCAAATTAGAAATATAAAGAAAGACTGATAAACCTATGGTTTGATTGAATTTAAAAGCATCTCCCTCTCTCTCTCTCTCTCTCTCTCCCCCGTGTCCTGTCAACCACCAATCCTGCACAGTCTAACTCTGTATGACCGTTTCATGTTTCTTCATCTATATTAATAAGGCTTAAATACAGACCCACTCTTTTCTTTTTTTGTTTGTTTAGACAAAGTCTCACTCTCCTGCTCAGGCTAGAGTGCTATGAAGTGCATAGCTCACAGCAACCTCCAACTCCTAGGTTCGAGCAATCTTGCGGCCTGGATCTCTCAAGTAGAGAGGCAGGACAGAGGCACACCACAATACCGGGCTAATTCCTTCTGTTTTTAGGAGAGGCAGGATATTGTTCTTTCTCAGAGTGGTCTGGACTTCCTGAGCTTTAGCCTTACTCCCGCCTCGGCCTCTCAGAGTGCCAGGATTCCAGGTGAGCCCCTGTCACCAGCCCCACCCATATCTGTTATGTGGACAATTTCAGTAGCTTCAACCTACCATCTAGTCTTCTATCCCCATATTATTTCCAAAACTATCTTACGAAAATGCTCATTGTAATAATTTCCAGGAGTGAAGGGATTTATTGCCTTTTGTTTTTGCTGATTCCCTCCCCGTTGGCATAGAGCATGCACTCGATAAACTGGGTACAACAGATATGAATAAATGAGGTCAAATGAATGACACTGATTTTTAGCCTCAGAATTTTTTATGATTCCCAAATGGATCATCTCCAAACCTTGGCCCCAGAAGCGAAAACATTTAGTGACCTGACCCTACCCCTTAGCTTTCTGCCATGTCAGTTGAATACAATTCACTTGTTACCTCTACTATGTTCAAGCCACAGGACAGATAGAAGTATTTGAAATTTCACCCTCATATCGGTTGTTTCACAATTCCTCCGTTTGTGCAGAAAATTCTCTCCTTGCTTCTGAATGAGCTACCTAGGAGAGTGATACCATCCATCCTTCAAAAGCAGGGTTCACTTTTTTCTGAAGCCTTGTTTTGCCTTCTAGAAGCCCATCAGCCCCATGTCCTTAGATGTGCCTTTGTCTCTTATAGCCTTTGCAAAAATTGTATTGCATTTATGTATGCACATTCCTCTTTACTTTTTATGCGAAAGCAGCCTGATTGCAGAAGAAATTTGTATACCTACAGCGTCTAACAGAGTGCTTGACACAGATGAAGATGAGCGTTTGGGAGATGCTTTATGAAAATTCTACAGCTTCTGTTTAGAGGGCTGTCACTCCAGTGATGACTAAGTCTGTGACTTTGAGGAAGTTCCTTAACCACTCCCTGACTCAATTGTCAACTGTATTATGATAATATTGATAATACCAATTCCATAGAGTTCTTGCGAAGACTAAAAAAGACAGTGCTTAGTGCCTAGCATGGAATAAGAGTTCCAAAAATCATAAAAAATTACTATTTGTTTGAAAAACAATTAACCCATCTAATCTGAGAGTTTATTCCTTACTTGTAAACTAAGGGTAACAATGCACATCTCAGAATTTTTGTGAGAATTAATTGAGAAAAATATGTTGAAATGACCATTTCAATTAATGCTATTTAAATGAAATAAATGAAATGCGCAAATGAGCACTATTATTATGATGATTATAGTCGTGAGTTTGATTGTGTCACAAGGCTAAGGAGGTTGTGAATTTGCATGTATCCAGGAAGGATGGCGCACATCTTAAAATACTTACACAGAACAAGTATTGAATTTAATTGATGACTCTCCAAATGAGAGTTTAGGACTAGAGTTGAATGGTAGGGAAGCCCATTTGCAGTCAATGTAAGAAGTTATTTTCTAAAAATTGGATCTATACAAAAGAGATACCCATTTCTTCATGACGTTGTAAGAGTTTAAAAGCACCTGCTGATGACTCCTCATGGTTTTCTGTTCCTGTCCTGTTGTATATGCAATAAACTGAATGCCTTCCTTTATTGTAGAAAACAGGCGAAGCCATAGCAAATTTTCAACATCCAGCTTTGAAGTTTCTTTAAGCATGAGGCATGAGTTTATTTTCCCTTCATCCTTCAGGAGCAATGCCCCCCTCCCCCCCAAGCTTTCAACTGAACTTTTAAATTATTATTTTCATGAATGATTAATCCTCAGCTTCGGAAAATTAAGAGACTGCAAATAAAAGAAAATGTTGCTCGGTGAAGGAGTGGGTGTTGAATGTGCCACGGCATTCCAGACCCCTGTTGCAGGTTTGTGCCAGGTCTCTGATAACTGAGGCACATTTTTTCAACCCCCAGTTGGGACATTTGATTGACGTTCAAGGGCACAGACAAGCCTCATTATTACAGTGTCTGGCAGGTTCTGGCATTCAGAAGGAAGCTCAAATGAAGGTATTTTGTTTGTAACTGCTAATTATGATTCTCAGATCCAAGCAGCAGCATTGTTGTCCCTAAGGCATTTGTCATCCTTATAGAAGGTAGCATGGGTGCAATGTCAGATAAAATATTGTCCTCATGATCACATGGAGCTGAGCTGGAATTCTGGGAAAGCTATGATAAGAAAATCTATCTTTGCATTCCAAAATGTCATTAGCAACAAAACGAGATGAGCCAGATGGGAAAGAGTAACAAAGGGAATAATTTCTAATGGTGTGCATGTGTACGTGTTCACACTTGGGTGTAGTTATGTATGTGTGTGCCCCCATCTGGGATTTTTCTTGGTCCTTAATATTATATTTGCATTTTATTCATTATTTTAAATTAATAAAAATAAATCATTTAGTTTTAGTAAATTAATTTGCAAATATTTGCACATAATATTGTTTCATTACATCTTTAAAGAAGTCTATAATTGAACTTCATGGAACTGAAAATGAGAAAGTTTCAATGACACGCCCAGATTCTGAGAGCCACCAAGAGTAAAACTAGAATTTCGCTTACAATTCAGATTCTAAAGTCCAAGACCCTTTTTGCCTATCCATATTGCATCTTTGGGCTTGTTACCCAAACTTCAAATTAAAATAAATAAATAGAAAACATTAAAGAAGTAATAGAGCAATATAAAGCTTTGTGAGATGTAATTGGATTTGCCCCGTGCTCATCATCAATAGTCAATTTGTTTTATTAGTTCTAAAAAGTGCTCGGCAATCAGTTTTATGAACCACTCTATCGGCTTTTAGATACAGCAACAAAGCCAAATGTCCAAGCAGCTCTCAGCACATAACTTCAAATTTTAGATCATTTTCCCTTAACCATTTTCTTCTTCCCTGCATCAGCTAGTGAGAAGAGGGAATTAAAAAAATTGCAAGTTAGCTTATATTCTCCTTGAACTGGAAACATCAACAATGTAATACTACTTAAAATATTGACTTCCTAGGGTGGCATCCGGGGCTCAAAGGATTAGGGTGCTGGCCCCATATGCCAGAGGTGGTGGGTTAGAACTAGCTCCAGACAAAAACATCAAAAAATAAATAAATGAGTATATATATACATATATATATATACTTCCTAAAAATGAATTCCTCCACACAGTAAGATTTTGATCATACCTATGAAAATCACTATCCATTTAAAGAATTAGGATGATTTTAAATCATTGACATCTTATTTTACAAAATCATGGGTCAATAATCAACAATTTTGAGATCTTTTTGTAAACTTAATTGTATGGAATAAAAACATATATTTCAAACAGTTATACTGACCACTGTTAGAATCTAAATTAGACAAATGTTTTAATCCATAAGTATCCCACTATATTTACTCTTCCTGTGTTAAGCTTGCTTAAAGTTAAAATGACATCTTTTAAATTTAATGTCAGAGACAAACTGAGTGTATTAGAATTATCACATCCTTCGTGTCTATATCACCTTGGTCTTCAAATGTATACATTAGAAGGCAATGAGTTTGTGAAGTTAGCTCATTATCTCCCTACATGCCCCAGAAAAGTCAAGTTTATCCCTTTTTTTGTTTCTTATTCTTGTCCTTTCTCAATCTTTTTTTCTTTTTTTCCAAACAAGCCTTTTCTATTGCTCTTGCAACTAGTGCACTATTCTTTAATGGTAAAGAACCTGAGATACGCTCAATTCTCAAATTTCTCTCCTCCCGTAGTGCTAAAATAAGTAGTTGGCTCATTGTTGCCTGCACAATACTAGTTTTCCCCAGACCCCTGAGGGTCAGTCTTGTGGTTAGGTTCTGGCCAACAGAATGCAATTTCTGTGACTCCATCGATGGACCAAGGTCATCCTAATTCATAGTATAGAGCCATAGACCAGCCCTGAATCACTTTCTTCCAAAATTTATGTAAGCAAGACAAAAACACTCTTTTCTCTTTTTTAAAACTATTATAATAGGTCACTGGCTGAAGAGGCTAATTCTAACCATTTATCAATTTTCAATCAAACTCCATTTTGACACTTTGGGAACTGACATATTCTACTGAGCTAAGTAGAGTTGCATATTCTGTAAGTTAAAACCCTATCATGTAGCCACAATTTCATGTGGTCTAACTGAATACTGTTAATGGCAATAATATTCACTGTATCTTATAAAATCCTTAACACTTTCTAGGTCTATCATTTATATTAGATTTTATATTGCATAGTACTTATTTCATTACAATCATGTCAATGAAAGAATTGTAAATGCTTCCAAAGAAAGCATAAGAGTGATTAATCCTCAAATGCTTAATTTAGAACATAATTTTGATTATTAATAGGCATATCTGATTTTTATGAGAGAATGAATTCTACTTACTATTTCTATGTTGTGCTTATAATACTTTTTAAATTATTAACTTCTTGAGAATAAGTTTCTATATGCTTTCACAGCTTATTAATTTTTAAAATCTGTTGTTAATGATCGATTATTTGCTTATTTTTAATGGCTATGGTTTTGGAAAACTATGAGTGGCTATTACTTTGTGTCTTATTTTGCTAAGAGGCACTTACACACACACAAATGAATTTTCTATGAATATCCTCCTTCTCAATCAGTAGCTCAAGGATTTATTTTTAATAATTTCAAATTGTTTTCAAGTGAATTTATTTGGAGTAAGGAAGTTTCCAGGCTTTCCATAGGAGAGAAGTTAATTCATTACACATAATTAATGGTCTTAGAACACCATAGCTTAGTTCTCTCCTGAAACAGCTCTCAAACTATTGAAAAATTAGCTCAATATGGAATAATTTAAATTATTTCTGTAGCTATTAAAAGGTTTTAAATTTTCATAGTTTTTTTACTACTCTAAACACATCAATAATATACATTCTATCCTCAGCTGACAGCCAGCCACCATAAATGAATTCCAGAAAGGGATGTCTTTAGGATCACAAATACTGAAACAATAATTTTCTTATGTTTGCATGTATTATTTTGTCCCGTCCCGCGGGACTCAGTTATTCCTGGGGGCGAGGGGGACCCAGCCTGAAAGACAATGGGTGGGAAAAGAGAAGGAGACCATGCAAGTTCCTTTGTCAAGGTCTCATTTAATGGCGGAGAGGAGCCGGTTTTTAAAGCTTACAGGTGGGCAGGGGGCGGAGGGAGTGGGGGAAGGAGTAAAGAGGAAAGGTGTTCCTTGTTGAT